>CBVK0104025645.1:0-10486 GCA_900067695.1 Picea abies
GCTCCCTGACTGGAGCAGATTGTGGGATGATTTTACACAGGAGGAGATCTGAGAGGGATCTTAGGAAAATGAATTGAATGGTGCAGATGACAAGAATGTTGCTCTTGTGGCAAAGGAAAATGATAAGAAGAAGGACGTGAGAAAGGTGAAATGCTTTGCATGTCACAAGATTGGCCACTATGCTAATCAATGTATGAATAAGAAGAAAAAGAAACTGGAACCATAGGTGTTAGATTCAACAAAGGTTGTAGAGTTTGTTGAGAGATATGAGGAGTTCTCTCTCATGATTGGTCCCATGGGAAGTGGGTTCCTAGCATTCGAGGACATTGAGTCTTGGTTTGTGGACACTGGAGCTTCTTGGCACATGACTGAGTTGAGGTCAGTTTTCCTCGATCTTATAGAGATAGACTCAGACTGTAGAGTGAATTATGGAGTCGGCCCACAACTTGTAGTAAAGGGGGTTGGAAGGGTGAGATTCCAACTAGACTTAGGAGGTCTTCTGGAGGTTGTTAAGGTGTTATATATTCCAGAGTTGACGATAAATTTTCTCTCAGTGTCAGCTTTGGATGAGAGTGGTTTTGGAGTTGTTTTATATTGTGGATATGTGTTTCTATATCCTATGGGAGAAACTGCTGACACAACAGTGATGTTTGGTGTCAAGTATGAGGGCTTGTACATGTTGTTGGGTAGAACTGTGTTGGGGTCCAGTGGATTTCTGGACTCAGATTTTGTGTCGGAGAGTTGGAAGGTAGCATGGGAGAGAGAGTTGATACATGGGACTTAGTCTTCTTCCGGGACTCTCAAAGGACTCAGTAGGCATGAGTTGACACACATGGATGCTCAAGAGAATGTGCAGTCTCCTAGGAGCATGTCTTCAGTTCATGGTACAACAGAGGTAGCACCAGATGCTTCCAGTGCAGTGGGAGTAGTGGCTTCCTGTTCAGAGGGAACAAAGACTTCTAGTACAGAGGAAGCAACTATGGAAGCTGATGAGATGGAGATAGATTCTGGTGGTGATACTAGAAGTACCTCTCTCGCTAAGAGGGAGTGTTGAAATTTGGTAGCTTGGAGGTACTTATGCATTGACAACGCTCAACATGCGGAAGTGACCAAGCAAACCCTCTCCTAGTGACTTTATAATGTGTTTTTATAAAGTAATTTTATAAAGTTGAGTCTTTTAATTTTTTAATGTAAAAGTGACTTTATGATGTTATGGGTCACATTATTAACTTAAGTGATCTCAATGAATGATTAAGTCGTGACCGTTGATATCAAGGGAAAGTGAAGAGTCACTGAAGGGATATCAAAGTTTAGAGGAGTTACAATTCAAAATTGCTTAAATCTAGCTCATTAGGAGAAGGAGGGCACACTTTTGAGGAGAGCTTGAGGGAAGGTGAAGGGGCACACATCCCAAGGAGGAGTTCTTTGCATGAGGAAAAATCTACAACAAGAGGAACTTGGCATGGATCCCTAGGAGAGAGATTGGCACATAATCCAAGGAGAATTTGCAGCATTTAGCAATCCATACAACAACTACAGTAGAGGTCATACAACAGTGTTTTGTTGGTCGTACAACAAGAGGAGGCACAAAAATCAAGGCTGTGAGTATACAAAAAGAGTGGAATGATTTTATATGCTAGTTTGTTGAATGTTTCTATTCTGTTTCATACTGATTCTCTTGGCATACATTTCTATACATTTATGTGATTGTTTGTGGAGGTTTACTAGTTGTTTAGGGCCATACTGGTCATATAGTTGAGGCAATATTCCCTAGTTACAATCTGGTAGAATTTTGTATTGAAGGATGACTTGCTAAAATAAGAGATATTTTGTGTTGTAATGTTGATGCTTATTGCTGTTGTATAAACTCAGATTTTCCTTGAGCGGAATAAAGAGATTTTTATCCTCAAATCTGTCCCTAATTTTCTGTGTATTTTTCAAGTGATATTGCACAAATTTTTGTGCCAAATGAGGGTTACAACCTGCTGATATATAATTTATTTTCGCTGCTATTTTATTTAATAACTTGGTTAATAGTATTTTAGCTCATAAACAACAATGGTATGGCTATTAGATATTTATAGGAGGCTGAAATCTAATTTATTCTAAGTGGTATACTAAAATAAGATGTATTTCAACAACAAGAGGGGCATATCTTGCAACCACTATGACATCCATCCTATTTCTAGGAGGGTTAGTGCCTGCCATTGGATTTTGGACTCTTGGTGAGCAAGGAGGAGAAGAAAACTTGACTGTCTGCAACTTAGGAGAAAAAGGAATGTATAAAGGGGAAATTTCAGTTTTCACAGCATAAGGCTTAGTCTTGGAAGAAGATGGTATAGTCTATAAAGGGGACGAGGTTTCCTCTTCTTTGGCTACAAAAATTTTGACAGGAGGAGGAGTAGAAAGGCCTAAGTAGGAAAATATTCAAGACTCTAAATACTGAACCACTTTACAATGTCAGGGGAAGAAAGGATTTCAAAATTTTCTTCTTTAAAATCAGGTTCAAAAGAGGAGCAATCAACATGGAAATTTTCAAAATCAATATTCTTAGATACTTCAGTAGAAGGTAAAGGAATATTACTTGATAAAACAACTGGAGTATTAAGAGTGGAATTAGGCAACTGACCAGAATCACTTGTAGCAGCAACAAAAAAACTTTCTTGAGAAGATTTTCCCTTCTTGATTATCTTCTCTGGGTTAGCCTTAGGTGGAACCAAAGGTAGTTGTAGATTTGATCTCTTGTGTCTTCCTTTAAGAGCCAAAGCTAAAACAATGGAGTCTCCAAGTGCAAGTTGCAATCTTCAATGTATTGAGTTCCAATACACCTTCATAACTAGTAAGCTTTTTCGTTCAATCCTAGAGAAATTTCTTCAATTCGTTCCCCAGCAGTGGCGCCAAGAATTTTATCACTAGGAATCACCCTCATATTGCATAGAAGGTAATCCCAATACCCATCAGGTTATGTGTAAATGCAAATGAGTTTTAAAGAGGTCAAACAAACAAGACTCAAGATAATAATGTTCTAACTCATAAATCTGGGCTAGCATGCACAAGCAATTGAGTTCTTGACTAACTTTAGTCAATAAATGGGAGTAAAGGTGAATAGAGGGAAGAATTTGGTGAGAAAAATGTATAGGTTTTCTATAGACATTAGGCCTGTAAGTAACCTAAGGAAGAAAAAATCAAACACAAGATCTTCTTGAATTCAAAGTTTAAAGACACTAAAGAACATCATAATAATATTATAATCAAACATCCATCATAATATCACTACAATAATTCATGTGAATGTTTCAAGCATGAATAATTCAAAATCAGAGGAAAATAAGTTGGAGTAAGAAAGTTAAATTCTATTAATAAAGATATCTCAAATCAAGTACATAACAACCTCACAGAAGCTTCATCAAAATATTACAGCATAAGGGAGCCTATCTCAACCATTCAAACCTCCTAAAGCATTTAGACTATCTATTTATAACAAAAAGGGAGGAAAATGCTAGATGTGGTCACCGTGCAAGCTGGCCTTCTTCCCATGAAAATCTCCAAGTATTTATTCCATCTAACAACTTAAACTAACAATTGTGCTATAAAAAGGGAAAATTTTTGCCACTGATCCAACCAACTTTGAACTAACTTGATCTTCTTGATACTCATATCCTTGCATGCCAAGTGTCTTTCAGATTCTTGTAACTATCATCATTCTTTCAGCTACTATGTTTTCTTTTCTCCACATCAACAACCATCCACAAGAATGATATTTCAAGCTCCTTGATTCCTGGTACCTGTTGGTAGCTTCATTCAGTAGCACTCTGGGTAGAGAGCCTTCACCAAATTCCTGTAACTCTGTAGCATGACCTCCAAACTAGGCATGTCGAATGGGTAGCGCCACGCCTATGTTTCACTGTCCAAATTCAGCCTATGTCCAAAATTTCAGTAGCGCCACGCCTGTGTGATTTTGTGCTAAATTTGACCTTTGTCTAAAATTTTAGTAGTGCCTTCCTATGTGTCTGCTTACAATTTGGTAGCACCTCTACTAAATTCACAACACCACATTTCAATGTTGATAGATTTGGTAGCACCACCGGGTAGTTAGCAGCGCCATCACTACATCAGTCTTAGGTGATTAGGAAGCATTAGAGGAAGTAGACTGATAGGACATGAAAATTAGACGATTTCATAGCACCATAGCACTATGGAATGTCTACGCTACCATTGTTGAAAATATTAATTATTTGCAGAACTCTGAACTAAAAAGTAGTATAGCCTGAACAATATATGCATATTGTTCAGAGTTCCATTAGTTCAGGCTATACATGCTTCTAATGGAACTCTGAACTAATGGAACTCTGAACAATATGCATTAGAAGCATGTATAGCCTGTATAGGTGGCAGAAGTAGTATTTCCTCAATTAATTATCCTTGCAAAAAGGGGCCATTCTAAAAAATGGAGCTCACTTTTCACCAATCACTTCATCAACCTAACACTCCTTCTGATAGAAGTAGGACTCCCCTTTTGCACAACAACATGCTTTCATTTAGTAGTAACATGCTTCTTCATTGGATTTATTCTTTCCTTGGCTACTGGCTTATCCTTTTAAATAGAATCTTCAACTAACACATTCAAGTTTCTTTGAGCCATCTCATCTTGGAATTGTTGCAACTCTGCTTTGAGCTTTCTGTTATGAGACTGAAAGTCTCTGTTTTTCCTATAGGTGTTCTTAAGTTTCCTATGAAGAGGCTGGGATCTTCTTGCTACGAATATTTCTAAGTCAAGAGTGTGGTTGCAGCCATCCATGAGTTCTTTCATATTAATTCTTTCATATAGGGCTTCGGATTTCAGACGAGACACTTCCTTTCTAGCTTCCATGAGTTGTTTAATCAATCTTTTGAAGGTCTGGTTTCTAGGTGGATTGGTGATGTGGAAAATATCGACATGATTTTTTATGGATTCATCTTCTTTCTACACAGGGATTACTTCTTCTATCTCAACAAGATTATCAATGACTTTTCCCTTGTCTTTCTTCTTCTTCAGAATGGAAATCTTTGGTAGGAATTTTTCTTCAATAGCCTCTTTGAGAGCTGATGACCTTGTGAAAGGATTTTTTATCTTGGTGCTAGTTGTTGAAGGGGATGAAGAGAAGTGTAGTTTCATTCCTTTCTTGGCTATGGATTTATTAGAGGAAGGGACCTCTTCTAGTTTTGGTGTAGGAGGGGGTGAAAGGTCTCTTTGTGGATAATGGTAAGCCTCCTCCTCAGTTCTTGCAACCTCGTTAATGGATTCTTGATCTTAAATATGATCTTTACTCTTTATTTTCTTTCTTGATCACGTTGGAGCAACACTAGTGGATGGCAAAGGGCTTGCTATCTGTGACTGAGGGGTAGTTTCTATGTCTAATTTCATGTGAGAAAAAATAATGAAGTATTCCCATGAGATGTTCCTCTTTCTCAACTCTTCAGAAACCAAGATTCTAATCAAACCAGAATGAAAAATGCTAGTATCCATGACCTTTGATTCATATTGAACCCTATCTAACATATTTCTTATGCTTCTCAGCAGATAAAAGGGAGTGTTCATTTCAAATTTTCCAGTAAAATGCAACAGAAGCCTTATATGGTACTAGTATAGTGTATTGAACCTCCCCTCACATGTGAAGTACCTTTGAATGATAACACATTCAAGTTTCTTTGAGCCATCTCATCTTGGAATTGTTGCAACTCTGCTTTGAGCTTTCTGTTCTGAGACTGAAAGTCTCTGTTTTTCCTATAGCTATTCTTAAGTTTCCTATGAAGAGGCTGGGATCTTCTTGCTGTGAATATTTCTAAGTCAAGAGTGTAGTTGCAGCCATCCATGATTTCTTTCATCTTAATTCTTTCATATAGGGCTTCAGATTTCAGACAAGGCACTTCCTTTCTAGCTTCCATGAGTTGTTTAATCAATATTTTGAAGGTGTGGTTGCTAGGTGGATTGGTGATGTGGACAATATCGACATGATTTTTTATGGATTCATCTTCTTTCTACATAGGGATTACTTCTTCTATCTCAATAGGATTATCAATGCATTTTCCCTTGTCTTTCTTCTTCTTTAGAATGGAAATCTTTGGTAGGAATTTTTCTTCAATAGCCTCTTTGAGAGCTGATGACCTTGTGAAAGGATTTTTGATCTTGGTGCTAGTTGCTGAAGGAGCTGAAGAGAAGTGTAGTTTCATTCCTTTCTTGGCTATGGATTTAGTAGAGGAAGGGATCTCTTCTAGTTCTGGTGTAGGAGGGGGTGAAAGGTCTCTTTGTGGAGAATGGTAAGCCTCCTCCTCATTTCTTGCAACCTCGTTAATGGATTCTTGATCTTGAATATGATATTTACTCTTTATTTTATTTCTTGATCATATTGGAGAAACACTAGTGGATGGAAAAGGGCTTGCTATCTGTGACTGAGGAGTAGTTTCTATGTCTAATTTCATGTGAGAAAAAATAATGAAGTATTCCCATGAGATGTTCCTCTTTCTCGGCTCTTCAGAAACCAATATTCTAATCAAACCAGAATGAAAAATGCTAGTATCCACGACCTTTGATTCATATTGAACCCTGTCTAACATCTTTCCTATGCTTATCAGCATATAAAAGGGAATGTTCATTTCAAATTTTCCAGTAAAATGCAACAGAAGCATTATATGGTACTAGTATAGTGTATTGAACCTCCCCTCACATGTGAAGTACCTTTGAATGATCCACATCATTTTATCAAACTCTCCAACCAGATGAATTCTTGGTACTCCTTTGGATAGATTGTCAGTTTGATATTCATCCTTTAAGAAGTATTTGGAAAAGGCTGCACCCAAGGCCATTGATTTAAACCAATCCTCTCTAGTGATAGGGGTACCTGTAGCTACTGAAATAGAGGTCTCAGACACCTCAAATTATAGGTCCCCTACCTTGGTATTCAGGCCATCAAAATGTAAGGCATATTGCCTTTCCACCTCATGATGACACCTTTGCATATTTTGGCAGAATGTGAGGTAGCCCACCATTTGAAAAAATTATCTAGCCATGGGCTCTACGTCAAATAAAAACATGTCTGTAGGCTCAGTTCTAACCATATTACCTCCCTTGTGTGACATATTCTTCTGAGGAGTCTCCATAGTTTAGGATGAAATATTTAAGAGTTATGGAGTGGTGATGATCAGGAAAACAAAGAGTCACACTTCAAAAGAATCTGATAGTGAAGAGTGGCTTCCCCTTTCCAGAAATTCTCTCTAACTCAAATTGATTGCTAGCTTAGGGAACAATGGTTGTGAATTTTCCTCCCTTGACTGTGTACATATATTAAAACTGAGGAATAATCATATGGTGAAGGAATGTACTGTAATTTTCTTTGAAAACTGGGTCGAAAATAGTCCAATTCAAAAGATAGAGGAGGCATGCGAAAATACAACGTCGTTTCTGGGTAACACATTGCACATATAGAAAATGAAACTTGCTTCGATAGTGAGAGATTAGGAGAAATGGAGAGTATATTTCTTAATACTGATAACCAGGTGATGGTAAATGTAGGTTTCATTGGAAGGAAAACTGATAGGAAGGTATGAATAAAAATATCTCCTCCAGCTATGCAGGCCCGATAGCTACCAAAAATACGGGTGATAATTTCTCCTTGAAATTGATATGCATAGGGGGGAAATAATGGAATACCTGGAGAACGATGAAAACTCAGAGTTTCAGAAAAATCCTAGGAGAGTATCATGAGCAACTTGGTCTTTGAATCCACCTCAATAATTGATCTGGTAGCGCCACTACCAACTTGTCTGAATTGGCAGTTTATGCAGCACAAAAATTTGAGCTTTCAAAATTTGAAAACCGTTAGAAAAGCTTATAAAGATGAATCTTTGAAGGTGTCTTTTAACTAACCATGGTTCTAAAAACAAGGAATACATGACATCAGTGCAATAATCACAAATCATGGTGAAATATGAAGGACAGGGAGTGCGCTACAGAAACTCTTGGTGAGTTGGTTGCGCTCCCTTTCAAAAAATGATTTGACCGATAAGCATTGGACAAAGGAACAACATGGAAAGGCTACGGATGCAGGAGTGAGGAGGGTGACATTTCAAGTCAATATGGTCATGGAGTGAATCGAACTTAGTGTCAAATCATGAACAGGATCAAAACATAAGTCATGAAAATGAACCTAGGCCAAACGTTCATGTGAGGATCAAATTTTGAGCCATGACTTAAAACTTTGTTTATCAAAGTCATCTAAGTAAATCACACATTTAAGAGACAAATCAAAATAAAAAAATATAAAGGATTAGAAGAATCAAAACTAAGGGTTAAAGACCCAAGGAAACTTAGTGTGATAACAAAAGTAATCTTGATGATCATTGATCAACTTTAGGATCAATGATCTGGATTAAACATGCATCGACAAAGTTCTTGACACATAATACTAGGCTAGAGATCCACGCGATGGTTTATGAAAACCACCCTTATACACATGGATGGTAGAGATTGATTATAACCATTGATCATTCAGATCAATGACCCATAATGAAAGTTGTAAAGGGAAGGATACTAGCATGAGGCACATATCTGATCGTTGAAATAAATATTAGATAAAAAGTATATAACAAATTGCATCGACAAACTATCACGTGGGTTAATAGAAAGGCACCCACCCCACAATGTCAACATGTGTTCACAAGGAAATACACGCATAGGTGCATTTTTTATTACAACCCCCCTTCCTCAAGATCTAACTCAAGGGTGTATCCCCCTACAATAAAGATCGTAGTCCCACGTGTTTGGTTCTATTCCCATTGGGATAACTCATGTACTGAAAGAAAATAATCCCCGGGGGCTTAGTACACTTTGTGTGAACATTTCAATGATGTTTTTGGTGCTCTGGTTGGCTCGAAGGATGAATCAGGTCAACGTTCATCATAAAATAAATCCACAAAATTCAATTGAAACCATATAAATGTATAATGGAGATGAAGAAAAGGATATATGAAAAGAGAAGGGAGATCTAAGATAACCGGAGATGAAGAAAAGGATATATGAAAAGAGAAGGGAGATCTAAGATAACCGGTTTGATTTTAGCAGTGATCACAAAGGAGCATGACTGTGAAGATGAAGTAAAAAATGAAGAGCGCTAATATGGTGATTTCAGGATAATAAAATAACACAAAAAAAAGAAGATGGAATTTTGGAAATTCTAAGGGACCAAAGACTTGTTCTACGCATTGAATTTTTAGAGAAATGATTGAAAGGTATGGTGAAATAAACTTTAGAGGAGTAATTTCAATGAATATGGGCACAATTAAAGTATAAGGATTGCAGTAAGAATAAGAGAAAATTTTATTAAGAAGATATGGTAAATTTATGATAGTTTTGTGCAGATGTAACTCTATTATAGAAGCTTTTGAAATATTATTTTAGATCAAGAAGAATAATATAAATGCAATACAATAGTTTCTTGTGAACAAATGAAAAACTAAGGGTGGGAGGGTGGAGCAAGGAAATATTGGTCTCCTCATTCAATTACAAGTTGGTGCTTGGTTTATGTGTTGGTTCTCATAAGATGATTGGTTTCCTCATCCATTTGTAGGTTGGTTCCTAGTTTATGAGTTCGTGGCAGGTGCTCATAAAAGGATTAGTGTCCTCATCCATTTGTAGGTTGGTGCCTATAGAGGATTGGTGTCCTCATCCATTTGTAGGTTGGTGCCTACAGAGGATTGGTGTCCTCATCCATTTCACGATGGTGCATGTTGTAGGTTGGTGGCCACAGAGGATTGGTATCCTCATTGATAGTTATTCATGCATGAATTAATGTTCATTTATAAATATTTTCAAGGTCTTCACAATTTTGTTTTCCACTACTATATTTGTAAATGTGTTGACTATTGTATATGATTATGATCAGTAAATTTATGGTATAACTTAATACAAGAATAAATCCTAACTATGTTATAAAATCATATCAAAATAAAAAATAATTAAAGTATACAATAATAATTCACCCCCGCTCTCAGTACTATCAAACATTTCAACAGTTCCTTTGAATAGTTACATAACCTTTTCCCTCTATTCTCATCAACTACATACTCGATCAGAGTGCATCCCTATTTATAATATATTTTCTTGAGTTCAACTAACTATATGTGGATTCATAACAATTATATTTTGGGCATATCTTGACCAGATCAAAGTCCAATTATTTATGTGGAAACACTTATGTCTGAATTAATTATTTGGATGCATAATAATTATATTGTGGACATATCTTGACCACATCAAAGTCCAATTAGTTATATGTGTACATAATTTTTTCTAAATAAAAAATATTTCTTGTCGATTTATGGCTGGACATTCTTCGAGTAAATCAAATGGACAAAATATTCCTTGTTTTATCAAAACGTTCAACGATCATCATTTATCCTTTCAATGATTAACGAAGAATAAATTATGAGACCAAATCTTCCAACGAATGAG
>CBVK0104025731.1:0-14534 GCA_900067695.1 Picea abies
CCATTATCCCTATTATGGGATCCCTGATTTTAGCATAATAAAATCATTCTTAGTGTTGGATTTCCTGCAAGGGTTTTTCCACGGGTATCTATTTGAAAATATTGGTGTTTATGTGTGCCTGATTTGGTTTCATTATTTATGTTTTTGCTGCATGTTTAGTTGAATATTCAGCTGTGTTTTAATTCAATAAGTGATTTATTTGGAATTAACTATTGAGTGCTTGAGTAAGAGTGAATTTCAACATCAATAATTTAGGGCTTCTACACCATGGTTTAAATAATGTTGCAATTTTATGCCTAAAAAAGGGGGTGCTACCTATAACACCTCGTTTCGCTTCAAGGATTGATTTTAATATTTTGGTTATAATGGTGTTGGTTGTCAAGGCCATGGGTCTAAAAAAAGTTGTAGTTTTGACTCCGAAAAAATTGTGGGGTGTCATTGGGAGCACCACTTTTCGATTATGAGTTTGATTTTAAGCATTTTTTTGCGATGATACAAGTTGTTAAGGTCGTCATTTCAATGAAGTAATTTTGACCCCGAACAAAAAAAAGGATGTTGTTATTACTGTCACTTTTTCGATTTGGGGGTTAATTTTAATATTTTTGTTGGCAACATGACAAGTTTATTAAGGTCGTGGTTGAAAAGTATGCTAAATTTAACCCTGAAAAAAATAAACCGATGCTACCAATAGCATCATTTTTTGACTTGAAGGTTGATTTTGGTGTTTTTGACCAAAAATATGAGATTTTAGAGCTAGAGTTGTCATTTTGAGGTCATAATTCTCTTCAAGTCAATAACTATGTTAATATTGAATATATGATCACCAATTGACAATTATAGACTTTTTATTTCATGTCATTTTTCTTTAAAAAATAGTATTTCAACTATATTTAATCCAAAAAATTGTAGTCAACTTGCCAACTCAACATTAATGTAATTACCACTCTCTTCCAAAATAATAACTATGATAATGGATTTGTCTTCAATATCACCTTATACCTAAAATTTAGTATTACCACTTACATTAAAATTGGTCAAAGTATATCTTCTTCCTTTTTCAAAGTCATTGGAGTCCATTTCTTTCATTTTTGTTAACAATTTCCATCTCATAAGAATTAAAAATCCCATTTTACTACTTGCATTTATAAGCTACTTGTTAAACTAACCTTCAATTTGCTCCTAGTTATTCGGATTTAAACTTTTCCTCCTTAGGCCATTCCTTAATCCTATGATTTTATCTATGTGCATGTGCACCTTACTTTTTGTAATTGGAATTAAAAAAAATTGCAATGTGCCTATAAGTATTCTTATATCCACTGCATATGTGCATGCCTTGGTAAGAATAGTGAGTGAATGGTGAGCATGTGATAGCATGATTTTGAAATCGTGATGTACCATATAAATCCTAGACATTCAACATGAATATTTTTCAATTCCGATGCAAAGAAGAACAGGCAAAAACACGATTTTTGGTGTCTACCTTCTTCATATTGATATCTGTTATGTTGTGAATTATTTAATAGATCGTGGCTTTAAACCGTTGTCACAATGCAAGGGTAGTTTCACATTTAGGCACTCGACCAATGGTGGAATGGATGTAATTGCAATGTTGCTCCCATACCGACGAAAATTATCTTAAGAGGTTTTATTTTCTTTGCCACAATGGTGTCTTCGCCTCAATGTTTGTTTAATAAGGTTATTTGACAACAACGTTTAGATTTTCTAGAGTAGTGAGTCATTGGTTTGGAAATTTTGTTGCCACTAACAATTGATTTTTACTACTTAAAAAAAACAATCTAAACGTTCTACGTTTTTTTTTGCTACTTTTGTCCAATAAGTTTTGTCCAAAATCTGGCCAGAAATTGAAAAGGACGGATGGAATTGGAGATTTTAGTGGTTGAGATTACATGCTTTTGGTGCCCTAGATATTTTTGAGGGTGTTGAATCCATTTATGCACTCAAAAACGTGATATAAACAATGTAAAATTGTGATTTGGCCAGTAATTAATTTGTCAGATTTCGGAAATAGTGGCCAACAAAAGTAAAAAACATAGAATGTTTAGACTACACCCTTAAAAATACCTTTGATACCACTTAAGGTTAATTTTGATGAATCCTTTTTAAAATCAATGATGAAAGAAATACTCCATAAATTTATGTAAAATAAATAAGTATTTATTAATATGACTATGGATATAAGATGATGTATTGAGTTACAATAGTGTGTGTATATAAATACACGTTGGGGTGACAAGTCATAACTTTTGGGAAAGTGGATGACTTATCATCATTACAACATAAATATGCATTATGATCGACGACCGATGACCTACAGCGCCACCAAACTAAAAAATGCACAAAACTTTTTACCAAAATACAAGAAAAAGGTATTTAATTTCTTATGTCACCGTTTACCTTCATTTATATTTTGCGTTCATTAACTTCCATTTTAACATTAAAAGATAAATTGGGATCCCCATTTCAACATGTCTCACAATGGGATTAGACCCATCATACCTTGCACATACAAAATTGGAGTGTTTTTTTAGCTTTCAATGTACTTAATAATCTTCTAGCATTTAAGCATATATTCAAAGCAAGACCTTGTACCCCTTCCTCCTATACCCCTTGAGTTAGGAATTGAGGAATTCTAAGATTGAAACCTAGAAAGGGATTACACATATCAATGGTACCCACTCATTGAAACCTATATGTTGCTCAATGACGACAACTCATATAAAACATCAAATGGTAACATTCGTTGAAGCAATTTACTAAGAGAAAGTAAACTTCAAATTCTTGGACTCAGTCGAGTCAAACTAATGAGCAAGACTTCTTTTGAGTATGTACTCATTTCATTATAGTATGATCTTTTTTGGACTCTAAAGGTTGTTCCATTTAAAGCCTCAATGTTTATGTATTGTCTCTTCAAGCTTTAAGTGTCTATAGAGCTTATATCTAAGATGACATTTTGTTATATTCACAAATTGCATGCTATACACAAGCAAACTTGGTTGGTGTCTATATTTGGATCTACATTGATATCCATAAATATATAAAAGAAATTATTAAAATGTAAATATTTTTTATATAGTCTATTTTTCTTGTTTGTTCAAGATTTTGGAACTTCTAGTTCCAGTCCAATCCACTTCTAGTCCTAATACCATCCATTAGGATGTGATTATAATCTCTGGATTATCATTCTTAAATGCAGATTTATAAATATGTCATATTTCACTTACTCTAAATTATAATCCTATCAATATTCCAAAAAGACTACCTAAGAGATTTTGGAAAAAAAATGGTTTAGATTATTGTATGTTACATTCTAAGCCTTGTGGCTCAATATTAGAATTAGGGAGGATTTTCCCAAAAGTAAAGATTTTTTGTATTACTAGGTTCACATGTTTAACTTTTGACAATCCCATCCATATCAATTACATTACAAAATCTTAGTGGATTTAATAATTTTTATTTTCAGTTTTTATTTTTTATAGAATTACTTTTGAGTTTTTGGAATAAATTTTATCTTTTATTTTTTTAACTTTTTATGGTGATAAGTAAAGAGTTTTTGGTTTAAGTTTAACTAGTTTGGCATCTTAAACACTTAAGTTATTTGCAAATCAAAATTTGATTTATTGGTGAATATAATCACTCATAATATTTCGAGTCAAACTTCATGTAAACAAATATGACTCATTTACAGTGAATTTTTATTACACTACCTAGAATTATTTACAATGAATTTGTATTTCACTAAGTCAACTCATTTAAAATGAGTTTTTATTACACTACATCTACTCATTTACAATGAATTTTTATTAAGCTACATCAAGTTCACTGAATTAAACACTAGATCAATACAACCCCCAGATCACATCAAAGAGTCCTGCTACTAGCGTCCATGTCCCATTCCCTAATTTTGGGAAGAGTGTATTATTCCCTATTCATCCCATCTCCCTCTATTTAGACTACTACATCCCATACATTATTAGTTTTTGCTTAGGTGGTGATTAAACTCCCTTCCTCTAACACAATCTAAGTTGTTGTTGCTCTCGTGACTCCGATTACATAACACCCTTAAATAGTGATTATACCTTGCTTTCTCACAATCTAAATTGCCCCCCTTCCTTCCCCTCCTAAATAACACATATAACTCTGTAGGGGTGTTCACTGAAACCAAAATATCCTTCCCACCATTGACCTGAACTGATCCTAGTTTGAACATCCCATCTTTATGTTCCTTTCCATTTCCAATCTGCTAGACAACTAAAATCGCACACATGATGATCGCAACAAGTTCAATTGGTTTAATTAGATTCTCATTCAAATATTGAAGTTAAATTTTAAAAATGACCCACATTGTATTATGAAGCCAACAATGCATGCATTCATTGGCACAAATTACAATATGTTTCACGATATGAAGTTATATTCATTCACGTTCTCTCAGTGCCTTTACCTCATCCTTAGTTGTAGTCCATAATTTGGGCAGTTACAGTTGGCAATATTTTGGGAAGCTGAAAATACCAATCCAAAAGTAGGTATGCTCAGGCAATCCCTAAATGTCCAGCAGAGTAAGGGTTTTATTCTCAAAACAACAGAATTTCATAGACTGCCTGCCCTGATATTTTTGAGTATTTTTTCATTTTATATTATAATATAAAATGTCCATACCCTCACCTTGTACAAGACATCTCTATCCATGGCATTATTTTGCTTTTTTCTCAAAGCAGGAGGTTCAACCTCTATCGAGAATTTGGTCTAAGTCCTCTTAACCACCAACCAACCCTGGGAATCAAGGTAAGACGAATGTGTGGATACAAGAAAAGTTGGCGGGTTAGATTTTGCAAGCAACTTTAGAAACAAAATGATTTGACTACTTAGTAAACGGAGAGGTGTGTACCCTACCGCTACGGATTTTTCCCCTCGAGTGCACCACTTTGTACACTTTTAATGAATGACCACCTTCATTATATCCACTCTACTCAGTATGTGACAACTGGCTGCCATGGTAGACTCTATATTATAAAGTAGCAAACCATCTTCAGCAATTGAAACAGAAGTGCATGTTTTGTGGTTAAACAAAGATCAGCAAGCAAGAGTCTGCAATATGCAGAAAGAATTCAATGCTACAGATAATTAGCAGCGGATACAAAATCACACTAGAATAATGTATAAAAAAATTTAAACGTACACGTAAAGAATCACTATTACGCCCCACGAACATCTATCTCAAAGTCGAGCCGCAGCACAACACGGAGCACATGAGGCTGTGAGACTATCTCCAAAGCTTTGAGTTCCTCGGGAGTTATTCTATAAGGTGTACAGATGCGATGTAACATTAGACTATGTTTACCTTCAACCAAAGATCCAATCTGACTAACCTAGATGTACAAATTATGCATATGTATTTCTTTCCGGTCGCATGATGACTGCAACGCCTGGACTCGATGAACTAACTTGCTTGATGGTGAAGAATAATACCGTTTCTGAACATGGGGGGCAACCTGAAGAGGAGAACGAGATATAACAACCAACTGCCTGAAGATTCAAGTTTATAGTGCACCTCTGGCCCCAGTTAAATACTATAATATAGTTGCCCAAAATTCATTACATTAGATGATTTGAGAGCATGACAGCCGACTTGATAACTCAGTCAGGTCAGATCTTGAGGAACATGTTACTTGCCATCTGTATTATCGGTAGTGACAATGGCAGAGCCTGTGGCATCTTGACGTTCTAACTTAGTCTGCCCGCTTCTTGCATTTTGCTCATTTCGCCTTTTTGTGTTTTTCATGAACTTATTCGTGTCCTTGCCAAAGTTCGACTGCGGATTCTCAATCTTTTGCTTGACCGTTGATCGACTAGAGTTTGGTAGAGATAACCTCCCTCTAGATTGAGCAACTGTTATGGATGACCGTTCCTTGGGATTACTCAAAGATCGTCCATTGGCGCGGGATACTTTGGCAGTTGCTTCTTGGACTGTATCCGCATTCATGTTTATTCCAACAGAACCAGGTGATTGTCTTGACTTTATTTTCGATGATACCGCACCAGAGGTGCTAGACATGGCATTATATTTGGTTGAAGATGAAAGGCCGCTATCAGAAAGATTTCTAACATTGTTCTGGGCCCCTTTGACAGAACGCAAGGCAACCTCTTTTACACCCAGTTTATATTGAGGTCCATAACCAGATTTGTTCACATCAAAGGCCTCTTCAATGCCTTCTGAACCATCCTTCATATTTTGATCCAGAACTCTATTCTCCCAAGGCCGTACTGCCATCCAGCGTTCCAGCCAGTTCCAACGCCAATTGCTTTTATCAACTGCAAATCCCTCAGGTAATTCATGTATCTGTCTCGAGCTTGCTTGCCACTGCAGGCAGACCAAAGAATAGCCTAAAACCTGTCATGATTCTGAATATACAAATTGCCAATGGGAAATAGCTGCTTACTATATCATTGCATAATATATATTTAAATCAATCTAATTGATTTAAGAGAGACACTTGAAAGCTTACTTGATGAGTTAGAGCATATGCCATGGCCCTCTCCCGTTTGATTGCAGCCTCTTGCCTCTGCTGTAACTTAGCATGGATTTGTTCCATTGATCCTATGCTGTCACACCACCCTTCCTGTATGTGGAAGCATTTCAAATCAAGTAGACATAACTAAATATGTTCCTAACATCAGATGCTAGATAAAAAAATTATGAAAATGAAGGCATTGTGCTTCTCTTATAATTCAAATTAAGTATTATTACTACAAAACTATTAGCTTCATGAGAGGAATGCCTGTGATCTGTATGCCAATGCACATGCTTGTGCAAAGGAGGCACTGCGGTTCAAGATGAATCGCAGGAGAGCATAATCTTAACGGAGGTAAGAGCATACCTCAGCTATATGGATTTGAGCCTCGAGCTTAAGTTGCTGTTCAACTTTCTGTTGCCTAATTTGATCCTCCATTGCCATACGCACCCTTCGTCAACTTTCTGTTGCCTAATTTGATCCTCCATTGCCATACGCACCCTTCGGGCTCGGACCCGAGCCTGAATTCTCACCAAAGCTTGCATGCATCGCAAGGTGATAGCTGCTTGCTTCCTCACTGCATGGCCCCTGACAAGAGCCTGAAGTCTTACTAATCCTTTCAAAGCACGAAGGGCTCTCCTTGCCTGTTATATATTGAATAAAAATAATGCTGGTCACTTGGGCAACCTTATAACTGCTAGCATGCCTACTACTTCAATCCAAACAGAGGGTTTCTTAGATTAGGGAGATAAATGATAGCTATGATACTGCAACTCGTGAATGTGGAATTGGCAACATTTTCTAGGAAAAGTTGCCATAAAAACCTACGCTTCTTTGTAAACTCGATCTGATGATATGCAAACTTTGAATGAATAAATATGCTGCAGAGTAACCCCTTGAGTAGATTTATATTGTGGAATTCAATGCCAGAATATAAAACAAGGAGATTTGCCAAACAGAATTATAATCTTTGTTCTACAAAAGAAAAAGAATAATATTTCTGTGAGGAACCTTGAATGAGTACATGTTCAGTAATCCCAGGCTCCATTACAGTACCAAAACACATATCAGGATTTCATTTGAACCATAGGCCAAAGAATACTGTCAAGTTGAGAAGCTACTCTCATCTCACCCTGAAATGATTTCACATATGAAATTATTGTACGTACTCAAAGAGGAAATAGGAAGACAGGAACTGAACTATATTACAAAATCAGTAAGTTATTCAAATACCACTCTTACCCAGTTCATTTCAAAGGGTATTAATGGCCACTCATGTGCCACATTGGAATGCTTATCCTCGGAGCCATCTGACAATCTATAGGCAGATCGACTTTAGCTTAACATTCACATTTTTTTCCGTATTTGCCAACACATAGGCTATTTAGTTTGCAAATAGACTAGAAATCATAAAGTTTGTTGTGCATAGGCTCATCAAAGGTCGCAATGCCTACAGCACTTGAAAATAGAAAAAAAAGGCCTATAAACAGGAAACGCTGAAGAGTCAGTAAATATTCATAACTATTCACTAAATAACCTTAAAAAAACCAGCCATTTAGTCTTCCAGCATATGCACCATTGTTGCCACTACTAGTAGATCACACCCTTGCTGTTCAAGCAGCAGAAGGGTTAACAGTACTACATGCTCAAAAACAGCAACCAGGACTAAACTCAATAAGATGTTTCCATCATTCTTTCTAGTTGTTCCCAAACTATTCACTTTGTGATATTGTAAATATTTGGTCCTAGTGACCTTAAAATTTTATTCTGCTTTGTATACAAACAAGGAAACATTCAAAAATTGGCATTACAGTCTTATAGACATGACTGATCTCCTGCACAGTGCAGACTTTAATGAAAAAGTTCCTTATCATTTTTAGTCAAGTCATTTAAAATCTATACGTTGCCTTCAAAGAGAAAAACTCTTTCATTAGTACTTAAGCAAGAAAATTGCAGCGTGTGTTAGAAGAAATTCAGAACGATCTAAAGGTAATATCCTGGGATCATTAAAAGTCTGTTCTCTTCTCAAAGGCTCAAGCATATAATAGCTCTGACATTTATGGCCACTGATTATCTGAAATAAGTCAATGTTGCTGATAATTTTAAGCATAATGATCTCTGCAACTTGAGAAGGCGTCTAGGTTAACCTTGAATAAAAGAATTTCTCCATCCATTTTTGCAGAAAGCAGGAAATCAGAGGAACTAATTATCCTGCAAGAGACAATGTAATGATCACTCCATGTAAAATTTCTACCAAACATGTGCATAAGGATTTTGCAGTGAAACTAATATGGATAGATGCCCTAGTTGATACAACAAGTTTCAGAATAAGCTGCTGGCCTGTGCAGTTCTTTGATAGTAACATCCCTACCATTTGTCAGGAGAATCACAACACTAGGCAAGCCACAAGAAACACTGTTGTAGGCAGTTCTACCATTTGTCATATAGTGGATTTGAATATTCCACTATATTTTCTGCAGATGTTAGCATGTTGATTAGATTATTATTCCATCGCATGTATGCTCTGTTCTACAGGTTGTGGTTGCTCTTCATCTGGTTCTGACAGAAAATCAGTGCTTGTTAAGCCTTTTTAGAGTATTACATTCCTGAGAAATAAAATTTGGGACTGATTGTCATATGCCTAACTGTACAATGCCCCAGAGATGGTTGAGGTACATACTACAAATACAAGAGCTTCATGAATACCACAAATGCTAATGATTGAACTTTGAAGCAGAACTTGTTGTCCTCATGTCAGGATTTAGCAAAGCTGGACATTAGTGCAGATATTAGGCATTGATTTGAAGTCTTGTTTCTACCTAATACATAAAAGATGATTTCAAAACAATTGCAATAATTTTTTTCTAATCCGAGTCATATTTTAGGGAATTTACGTTGATAATGTTACTCATCCAAATATTTTAGTATAGTTTTATCCAATATTTTAGAATGAATACATAGGGGGTTAAAAATAGAAGCTGTGGGATTTTATCAAATATTAGAACGAATAAATAGGGAGTTAAAAATAGCAGCTATGTACATTTCCCGACATCCTTGGGAAAAGAAGAAGTCCGTGCAGTTCAAAGTGTACATCCCATTAAAAATAATCTTTTCAAAGGGGAGAAAGAAAATACCAGGAAGCCACGAAAAGCAGTTTGGATGAAAATAGCAGCCCATTCCTCTCTTGTGGCCCTTTCTGAAGAGTGTATATAACTTATTGAAGTTTCTTCAACTTCAGAAGCATTGACAAAATTCGCATTTGATTCAATATCAGTATGAGATGCAGTATTAAGAGCATCCTCATTTTGTATATTTTCTGAATCTATTCGAATCTTGTTGTTGTCCCCGGACTGTTTCATCTGCCGCCATACTCTGGGTCTGTCAATAGGAATCTTTCTCTGATACAACAAAGAAAATTAATTCGTGAGTCTCAAACCCAGAAAGCAAAGACAATTGCCATTTGAAAAAGGATCACGTTTTATTAAATCAGTAGGTTGTATAAGAATGGATAATAATTATCAATAGGATTGCCAGATGAGATATAAGCAGACTAATTCTGTTTTTTTTACAATGTACGCATCAATGATCTATAGTTTGAAACAACGAATTGGTCATGCTAGTAATCCTTAAGTAACGAGTGAGCTAAACAAATTTCAAAATAGCTCAATACTTTTCGCATCAACAAAATTTATTGATGAAAAACAATCACAATGACATGTTTCTCAATCATCCTTCGGTGGCAAACCCTGAAGTGTAATCTTGTGATGTTCATCCATCTTGCACAGAACTCAGCAGAATGGAGATCAATGTTTTAAAACTTGGACTCGGCCTCGGAATCAGCTGAGGGTCAACTCAGACTCAACTTGAACTCGGCTCAAAATTGGACCGGTTTAAATTATATGACTTGCTTTACTAAAAAAATACATAAAATATTAAATTTTTAATGAAAAAATATATTTTAAATATTCCAAACCATTAGAGACAAAATATGTAAAGCCTGCTCATGTATGTACCATGTAAGGGTGAATATATCAAAATGGCACCTTGTGCAATACATATCAAAAACAAAATACATAATCAATGAGGCTCTAAATGGCCTCTAGAGTCCAAAAAACAACATGATATAGGCTACTAGCCTACTACATATCACTGATCAACATGATCAATCATCAACCACATCACCACTGCTAGAAATGGAATCCTCAGCATGAGCTACATGATCATCCTTTGGCTCAGAGTCCTTGTACTCGTTGGACTCAAGGACATTTGCAACTGTAGTAGTAGTACTTGTAGAAGCACATGCTGCACAGCTAGTGCTTGCCATAGAGCAAATAGAGGGGGTGAGGTCTCTATATGGTCTGTTTTTAAGGTTTAGGGTGACAGAATTTAGGTTTTATGTAAAAAAAATTAAAAATGAACAGACACGACTGAGTTGGACCAGTTTGGTACTAAACCGACCAAGTCATACATCGACTCAACTGGTTCAGTACCAAACCAGTCCCCGAACCAATTAGATGGCCGAGTTGGTACAGTTTAGGGTTTTTAAAACACTGATGGAGATACTAAATATAAATCATACAAGAATTATCCTAATCAGGCTTCATAACTTCATCATTAACAACAAACTTTGAGATCATAGAAAAGAGGAAAAACTACAGTGCAAGAGATATGAATGCTCCACACTGCAATGGGAGCACAAGCAATCGGATCCCCTCAAGTACACATACATCACTAACGTATCCAAACTTCAAGGAAAATCAAACATAAACTATCTCGCGTTGGAGTATTAGCACTCCAAAAATATTAGGAGTCAAAGTTTAATAAAGTAACATTAGTCTGTAATAAAGGTCACATGTATGTTAAGTGACTAACAATAATAAGTTAATAAAGTGCTATGTTGCATGGGAACCTCTTTCAGGTGTCGGGAAACCCATTCCCCTCTTTGCTTCATTCTTGGGATCTTTGGAGTTGGAATGAAACGCTCCCCAAAGAGATTGAGAAATCATAGGCCAACAAATGTCACTATGAAACATTGTAAGAGGTTGAGACGCATGTCTCTCTTTAAGAAAGGACTCTTGATGATGCTCCCCAATATACATCCTTCACAAACAACACTAGGTGGTTCAATATGTCGAAGGTATTTTTCCATTTGTAACTGACTCATATGTCACAATAACCCAAACATTGATGCCACAACTTGTTAGTATCGTCAACAATAGCCCCATAGCAATAATCCTTTCCATGTTGAAAGAGAACTAGACTTTCGTGTTAAATAAAATATAGGCTCCCTAACTTGTACATGTCATCGCATTCATCACAATATCCAAAGGAAACCTCTTTAAAATCATCATCCATGTCTTTTATTACCCACAATCTGGCCAAAATTCCACTTTTGATTAGTGTGAGTGATGTGGTAAATAGAGAGAAGATTGGGCCCTACTCCTAGAATATGGACTTCCCCAAATTTGGTAGTGACAATAAGAACATCACCACATCCTGCAACAAGCTGAGTTGAGTTATGACCAATAATCACTTTCTCGCCACTATGTTGATGTCGATAATCAAAGAAGGTGTTGGTGTTTTGTCATATGTCTGGTAGCTCTAGAGTCAGCAATCCTTTCCTATGAAGTGGAGGAGGACCAATATGTAGAATGCACAGCCAAATGTGCACTATAAGATGGATACATTAGGTGCTACAAGAACTTTTTAAAATCTGAAAATAAATTAGGGTTTATACTTTTAGAACCCCTTAAAAAAACCTAGAAAATGATGATCCAAGAAAACCCTGGTTCCACATCATAAGATATGATGCCACTAGGCAATAGTTTTTGGAGCAAACAAGAGAATTGAGAGAGTATCGTTCACACCTGCTATGATACCATGTTGAGATCCACGAAGGAAAGCAAGGAATTGAATCAAACCAAAACAAACCCAAACTTTTGCGGTAACTCAATCACATGTGCACTAGAGAGAGAGAAATATGGCCAAGTACAAGTGCGATACACAAGAAATGCACAAGTACACTTAAAAGAAAGAAATGCCAAGCAGAAGAGAAAACCAAAGATATATGTTCCCTTAGGCATAAAACACTTTCTAAGAGAGATCAAAAAAATCACAAGATGAGATGATACATATGAGAGCTTGAGTTGTGTATTTATAGTATATACACAACTCAAGTGAGGTGTCCCTTCAAGAGGGGGTTATGGGACCACAAAATAAGGGCACACACCCCAAGAGGGTTACTAATCCTATATATCAAATTTGACTAGGCCAACCTTAACCATACATGTAATACAATAAAAGAATAACGAATATGGCCTTAGCCATAATTACAAGTAATAATGATAAATGGGTTGTGGCCATATGTACAGATTACACTAATAATTCTAACATAGAACTTCCCAACCCCTTGGGGAGCGTCTAGACATTCCTCGAAAGGATGGGAACCTCTAAGTGTTCTTCACCACACAATCCCAAAGCCTGGTCAAAACCCATCAATTTGCACCAAGTTTCAATGTCACATCGATGCCCTTGGGCCCCAAAATCTCCAACAATGCCCTGCATTATTTTTTTATAATTAAAAATAAATAACTAATCAAAACTTTTATAAACACAGCTCTTACTCATGAAAACACGGCCTTCTTTACCATTCACATGCATCATTTATTCCTAAGTTTGAAGACACTGTTACGTGGAGAGCATTTTTGAGATTGTGAGAACTCCAAGCTTTAGTTGAGTAGAGCAATTTACTGATTTGAATTTGTGAGAGTTACAGCTTAGGAGTGCTTATGTGTTTTGAAAAGTATCACTACAATTAAGTGATGGTGGTTAGAATAACTTGGTAACCCAACAACCAAACATATGGATAAAAGCATTCTACCGATAAAGTCAAATTAGATGCAGAAAACATGAAAACAAAGATTTAAGTTTTAACCACTAGATTAATGACAATCATTAAAGAATCAACCATTTAGTACGCATATAACATCAATCATCTAGCAATTGTAACTTATAACACTATCATCAAATGATCAATCATCAACCACAACATCAACCACAACATCAACCTTCAAGTTTCAATGTATAAAATTTGTTATCAATAAACTATAACAGATAACATCAGCCACAAAATGAAACAAAGGGTCACATTTATTACCAAAGAGTTGTAAGATGCAATCAATGGTTCAAACTTCAAAGGTAGGTTCAAAGTTCAAACTTAAATTGTCATATAATTTTTACAAAATAGGCCATAATAAAGACAAAGTACTTTGTTCTAGAGACTACTTCTTAACAAGAAAAAGACAAATAGATCTAATATCTACTAAGCTTTCCTCTTGCCACAAGAAACTTCTAGTTTATTTTCCCATAATCTATGAACAAGAGGAGTAGGAGTAGGTGGAAGTGTTCGTGGAACACTTCCAACAACTACATGGCACCATGCATCACTGGATGTTGTGAAGCTAAAGGAAAAGCTCCTACATTTGGAAATTTGTTGGTAGTTGGGAGCAATAACTCTCCTACATAAATTATGATCACCATCATAATCACCCAAAACTTCAACCTCCAAGCGTTGTAAAACTATGGCTCAATCCTCCAAATTAGCCTCCTCTAGATTGTTGTCCCAAGTCACATATGTTCTATCATTCTCCGTCGCCTCATAATAATGGGACAACAACCTCAAGTTGTAGTGCACATAAACCAAGATTTTTGATTGGTCTACATTCAGGCTGCTTCTTTTCATGTTCTGGATGAAGTTGTTACGTGCTCTAACACCTCTCTATAGAATAAGTGTTAACAACTTGTGAAAGCACCCTCACCACCAATTTATGCAAATGTGTGGTATAGGAGCCATACATGTTCCACCATTCTATAGGATTCAACTTATCTCGATCTTTAGTTGCATGCAGGTTAGCAAACACTCCATGTTCACTGATGTACTATCTCAATTATCTTAGTACTTGAGCACACTCCTCTTCATCAAGGACCAACTTGTCTAATGCAAGC
>CBVK0104025794.1:0-10655 GCA_900067695.1 Picea abies
ATTTGTTACATCGAATGCTATATCGTTCCAGTATTTATTGACAAGTAACATATTTATCATTGCCATTTTGCAAACATTGATTTCATCAATATTTACTGTCAAATTGCTTGCATTAAATATCAAATAGTCACTTACATATGAAGTACTAACCCCATTGAATATAGTTTGCATATATCTTTCTTGTTGTTGTCTTGTTCCAGGCAGGTACATATTCTTTGGGGGTTACTTCGAATTGGCCTTTGGTTGGACTATCCTTTTGGGTGGTGATTTGTGAAGGGGGAACTATCTTACTTCTTTTGAACCTTTGCCTCTTCAAAGCCACAGGTCACCGGGGACGTCTCCCTTGGGCCTAACCTCCCTAAATAGAAAGAACCTCCCCATTGTGGTGACATTGGGTGGGGAAGGTTCCCGTTTCGCCAGTTTGACCTACTATCTGCTAGCCTCTCTCCCGTCTACAAACTGTGCGATAGCAAGGCCAAATCAATAACCTGAGGATAAAAAACACTCAACGAAAGGAACTCTCCTAATGAAGAAATCCTAAGGTAACTGACCTAACTATGACCCATGCAGACCTATTACATTATTGACCCACACAGGGGTGCGGAAATCCCGCTTACAAAACTGTGTGCTAGAGCAAAAATAAAAGCCCTGTAGAACCAAATAGTCTTTGACTTATTTGCATCTGTTGATGCATATCTTCATGGTACATGGAGTTGACCCCCTAATTGAATAAGCGGTCAACAGGGGGTTTGGTTATAAATATAGTAGAAATGCCTTTTGACAAATAGTCATGATATTTTAGTTTATTATTAAATTATTTATTCTATTATTATTTTCTAACTTTAAATTATATTTCTTATATTGTTATTTATTATACTTAGGCTTTATGTTTATAACATACAATCATACATCCTAAATATTATGAGAAATCTTAAATAGAGACCAAAAATATTACGGCTAATCTTATGCACAAGTACATCTTATGTGCGAATTTTTCATCTCTTAGTGTGTGGATGGCAATGCTCTAAAACTTGGAATCAATCGAGGATCAACTCGGACTCAGAATGACTCAGACTGATCTGATTTCAATGACTCAGTTTAGTAGAAAATATACAAATTATTTAAATTTTAATGAAAATAATATATTTTGAAGATTCCAAACTATAAAAGACAAAATATGTAAAGTTGTTTCATGTATATACCATGTAAGGTTGAATATATCAAAATGGCACCGGGTGCAATACATATTAGCAACAAAATACATAATCAATGAGACTCTAAATATCCTCTAGAGTCCAAAAACACATGTAACATAGTACATAGTACATATCATTGATCCACATCACACAAATATGAATACATTCAAAGACCTATTTCTATTTTAAGTAATGGAAGTACATTATTTTTTTAGTGTTTGAACCATAGTTATGCCAATTAATTTGTGCCTTTATTTTGGTGCCTTGATCTCAATAGTTTTCAAATCACAAAGTTGATGCCCAATTTCCCCAAAAAAACTCTATTTAACAACATTGAAAGAATCCAACTCAATTTTTTAGCCTAGCTGAGTTGATGCCTAGTCTTCGATTTCTTAGCTTGAGGGTTTTGTTTTCCCCATCCCATAAGAAACTTGATGTTCCTTGGAATGAATTGCCACCATTAGATCAAACCCAAAGTGTTAGTGAGCCTAGGGAAACATTATGTTTACAAGGCAATGTGGAGACAAAAATAGATGTCCTTCAAGTGAGGAGAGTGGTGTAAATGGGAAGGTTATCTAAGTCAATAGCAAAATCATTGACAAAAACAAGCCTTAACATGCCTTTACTAACTCAATCGAGTAGGTACAAACTCAACTGAATAGCGTCGGTTTGGTACCAAACCGTCTGAGTCAAGCTTTAACTCGACCCATTCATTACCAATCCAGGAAACAGCCCAAGTCGGTACAACCATTGGTCAAATCGATCGAGTTGACTCATACTGCTTCTCAAAACATTGGTGGATGGCCTGCATTCATTTCCCAATTAAAATCAGATACTTTGAAGGTTCTAGAGATTGCACTAGCATTGGGGGCACATGCAATTGTCTTTGGAAAAAAGGAGCACTATGATCTGCGAAGGGAGAAGCTCCCATTACAATCGGTGTGGGAGTAACACCTTGGAATTCCACTGGATTTATGGTCAATGCATGTCATTAAGGAAATTGATAATAGCATTGTTCAATTCCTAGAAGTGGATAATCACAACCAAAAAAAAAATACATGCATCATTTCCCACATCTTGGTCACAATGAGGGGAAGGTAGCCCCAACACCAAGTTGATGCGCAATTTCACAAAAGAAACTTTGTTTAACAACATTGAAAGAATGGAACTCAATTTTCCGAACCTGATTGAGTTGATGCCTAGTGTTCGATTCCCTAGCTTGAGGGTTTCCTTTTCCCCATCCCATACGAAACGTAATGTTCCTTGGAATGACTTGCCACCATAAAATCAAACCTGAAGTGTTAGTCAGCCTAGGGACAAGATTTTACACTTGAGTGACAACTTGAATACATCCCCGACACTTAAAAAGTAAAACAATAAGTTTACAAGGCCATTACGTGGAGACAAAAACAGATGTCCTTCAAGTGAGGAGAGTGGTGTAAATGGGAAGGTTATCTTAATTGCTTGCAAAATCATTGACAAAAAAGCCTTAACATGCCTCGACTGACTCAACTGAGTAGGTAGCAAACTCGACCGAGTAGGTTTGGTTTGGTACCGAACCGTACGAGTGAAGCTTTGACTCGACCCATTAGATATCAAACCAAGAAAGAACCCCAATCGGTGATTCCACTAGTCAACTCAACCGAGTTGAATCAAACCGCTTCTTAAAACATCGATAGACAGTTTGCATTCATTTTTCGGTCAAAATTGGATGCTTTAAAGGTTCTCGGGATTGAACTAGAATTGGGGACACATGCCATTGTCTTTGGAAAATGGAGCATGTACTTTGATCTATGAAGGGAGAAGATGTCATTATAATCGGTGTGGAAGTAACTCCTCAAACTGCCACTGGATTTTTGGTCAATGTATGTCTTTAAGGAAATTGATAATAACATTGGTCAATTCCTAGAAGTGGATAATAGCTACCAAAAAACTAATACATGCACCATTTCCCACATCTTGGTCACAGTGAGGGGAATGTGGCTCCAACACCAAATGGATGCCCAATTTCCCAAAAGAAACTTTGTTTTACAACATTGAAAGACTCCAACACAATTTTTCGACCCTAATTCAGTCAATGCCTTGTCTTTGATTCCTTAGCTTGAGGGTTTCGTTTTCTTCATCCCATAAGAAACTTGATGTTCCTTGGAATGACTTGCCACCATAAGATCAAATATGAGGTGTTAGTCGGCCTATGGACAAGATTTCACACTTGAGTGACAACTTGAATACATCCCCAACACTCCAAAAGTGAAACATTAAGTTTACAAGGCAACGTCGAGACAAAAACAGATGTCCTTCAAGTGAGGAGAGTGGTGGAAATGGGAAGGTTATCTAAATCAGTGGAAAAATCATTGACAAAAACAATCCTTAACATGCCTTGATTGACTTGGACGAGTAGGTACAAACTCGATCAAGTAGGGTCGATTTGGTACCGAACCGTCCAAGTACAGTTTTGACTCAACTTGTTCAATACCAAACTGAGCAAAAGCCCGACTCAAACTACAGCCACAGGTCAACTTCACCAAGTTGACTCAAACTACTTTTTAAAACATTGGTGAATGCGTTGCATTCTTTTTTCGGTTAAAATTGAATGCTTTGAAGGTTTTGAGGATTGCACTAGCATTGGGGGTGTTAAATTATAGAGCTTGATTTCTTATGCGGATTATTTCTTTTATTTTTCAACACTTTGATTCCAACTTAATACTTTTCAACAATAAAGAATCATAACTGAATAGCAATAACCATGTAGATATGTAAGCATGCACATCAACAACACATATACCCTGGGGAAACCCTGTACAGGGAGAAAAACCCCAACAAATGATCTTCCTTTATTGCATTAATAATGTATGATTACTTACAAATATCCACCATGAAAAATCTTCTCTTAAAAGAGCTTGCCAAGACGACTTAGACCGGACTGAAAATACCTTGTAGAAGAGGAGAGGCTTTGTTGATATAATTTCTAGTTACTGACCAGCACTATGGAAGATACCATGCACTGCCTGGGTGCTGCTTTGTTGTCCTTTTCTGGACTAAAATGCAACCTCACTTTATCAGGGTTATACATTGTCTCTCTTGACTGATATGTTGATCTTTTCTTGAGAGATATGTTGTCTTTCTTCTTGACTGTTATGTTGTCTAACCCTTAACTGATATGCAGTTTAACCCTTGACTGATATGTTGATTTTCTCTTAACTGATACGCTAATATCTCTTGACTGATATGTTGATATCTCTTAGCTGATACGTTGAACCTTTCCTGACAGCCTTCCTCTACAAAACAAGACGTATGGCAATGAGAGTCGAGTTGTGTATAAGTAGGTGCTTGAGAGAGGAGAGGGACAGTTCGAAAATAGAAGATGTTTGCATGACTTTCACAACTCGCCTTAACTCAAATTAGAACTAGAGAAGAGACTTTACTTAGATGACTCAACTCTTGCATTACAACTCACACTTGACTTGGCATGCATGCACACTAAATTAGTATGCACATTTCATGCATGTCATGCATGCAACATGCAACTAGACATGCATGCGACAAACTTGACAACTTTGACTTTGACTTTGACCTAAACATGCAACTTTGACTTTTACAACTTGATTCTTTACATGGAAATTCGAATTTCTCTTCATAGTGGATAATGTTACACATGCCAACGCACTAGATCAATACATTTATATCATTTGAAATATTAGGAAAATCGTTTGTTTCTAACTCTAGGAATTTTACATTCAACCTAACTTTTGCTAGATGCCTTGACTTTTGCTCATGGCACACAAGGCTTGACTATGCTTGTTATCCCCCACTTTCAGGAATAACTAGGAGATCATGTCTCGAGGCCCACAGGTCCTAGACATGGAGTACCGAGAGCAGGATTGACTTTAGCATGGCCTTGGAGGGCCCACCTTTTCTTTCTTCCAACACCTTTATCTTGTCAGCAACAGCAGCATCCACCACCATCAGCTTGGTCCTGTGTCAGAGAAGGTTCTTGCTCCATGAGGTAACTAGTCCAGGTATCATGGTATGTGTCACTTTGATCATCAAAACCATTGAATGTATGCATTTGATTCCTTTTATTTCTAACAACTGCTTGGATCTTACACTTGCCCACTTGACCATGTTTGGGGGGATTGATAGGGTGCCCTAGAAAGCCTGTGTCTGTAGGTTTTGGTTTGCCACTAGGGGGGATTTTTGAAAAGCCATCATCCGCTCCTATCATAGTACCACTTTTCCATCTTGTTTCCCGCTCACCTATCCCATTCCACTTGTCCAGACATTGGGTTGACCTATTTTCAGGATTGCACCTTATCTCATGGGAAGAAGGGGCTAAAGGCCTAGAAGGTAAAAGCAAGTTGGTAAAAGATAAAAGCCTAAAATTAAAACCTCGAGATGCTTCGCCCAGGGATCCCCGAGAAAGAAATAAAAATATTCTCAGAAAGAAGCAAGAGGGACCCGGAAAAATAATAAAATAAGGCCTAACCAGAGGATAGGGATCTCATCATGAGCCAGCCTATTAGGTCCATGGGTATCTAACAGTATGACATTGCCATTAGCTGGTCACCACGCCAAAGCAGTGACTCTTGGTTGCATGGCCAAGGGAAAGGGGGACTCATCACGAGCCAACCTTCTCATTTCTGTGAAAATACTTGTGGGTAACACTGTCACCACTGGTCACCACGCCAGGGCAGTGTCCCCTGATTAGCTCTTGAACAAAAAAGAAATAAAAGATAAGAGAATAAAAGGCAAGAATGGGCTTGGAAAAAATGCATCCATGAAAGGTACAGCTCGCCTTCTACAAAGGAACCCACAGGTGACATTTTTTGCATCCTTAGCCCACACTGCAACCACATGTTTGGACATCCCCTGACCACATCACCCACTTACATGGCTTGGATGAGGTTTTCTTCCGGGAACTTTCCTTCTTTTGTGGACACTAGCCCAATAAGACACCTTGTCTTTTTCTCCAGACTTGTATTGTAGGCTCGTGTAACGTCTTTGAGTTGTTAACTGATGTATTAGGGATTTTATGCACATGTTTAATAATATTGATGATGAGATGTGATTGACATTGCTATGATCCTTGTGACTTGATGAGCCCACGGAGGGCATAGCTTTTGATGTGCAAGACCATGCCCGACAGACAGGTACCATTTTGGACCAGTACACATGGGGAGATGATCAGTTTGGACCTCAATGGGGCTGAAGAGCCCATCAGGTGGATGTTGATACCCCATCAGGGGGAAGAGACAGAATAGAGATGGATCAGGGGATTTGCACCGGAGAAGAAGAGGGTGTTCCACCAGAGGCACCCCGACACAGCTTGACCTATGGGGGTTGAGCCCTTTTCAGTGGAATGTTGGCCTTGGAAGGCGTGGGACGTCACCCTTGATGACCATGACGTCATCTATTGGACGTCTTGGGAGGCAGATTGGGCAGCAGTGGCACGTGTGGCAGGTTGGAGAAGCCCAAGGAGAGCTAACGTTTTGTTCCAGGATGCTTCATTTGCCCTAAAAGGGGCTAACATCCCCCTTAGAGGGGATTTTTATCTCTTTTCATCTTGATTAGGGTTTTAATTTGACAATTTAATGTAAAAATAGTATGATTTGGTATTTTGGCCTTGTCGACCTTTTACATGACCTAAAATGTAAAATTATAACATGGAATGGTATAAATGAGGGATTTTTACCTTCATTTTTCCATCACGACTCACTCACTCATTAGTGAGGTCTGAAATTTGTGCCCTCTCTTGGGTTATTGGCTGATTTAGTGATGCACACTTGTTGAAGGAGGATTATTTTGGCATGTTTTGGCATTTCTCTTGAAGGAAGGTGTTACAACTAGGGTTTGCATTGATATTTCTTGGTGAATTGTAAGTATTTTTCTGCAAAACTTCTTGAATGAATGGTTGTAGTTTAATTTCTTGCATGTGTTTATGATTTTTTTGAACAAAACCCTAGGTGACAAGCACACAAGTAGGTCCTTGTCTCATGTCCCCTAATAGAGAAATTTTCAGCCATTGATAGAGAAGAGAGAGCCTAGCCATAGCTACACCCTCTTTTTCTCTTCATTTATTGCTAGTCATACTATCTAGAGGCCAAGAAGAGAGAGACGTCTTAAGCCTAGGTCTACTACACTTAGGGCCATTTTTCTCTAGGGTTTGCTGAAAAGGCCTTGCTGTAGCAACACCTTGCTTCACCAAACCCTCTAGTTTTGGTTTTATGCTTTATCTTCCAACTAGCCGTTTTGCCATTCCAGTTAAGGAAGGAGGAGAGAGCATGAGGCCTTGCCATAGCAACACTGGAGTGAGCCTCTCTCCCCTAGGGTTTTGATTTCGAGGCCTTGCCTTAGCAACACCTCCTAACTTCTCCCTCTAGTACTTAGCCGTTTTGATTCTTGCCTCCTTCAACCCTTGCATCCTTCACTATTGACTCCATTTAACCCTAAGGCATTGATCCTAAGACCTCATGCGTTGAATTGAACCTCATCAAAACTAATCTCAACACTTTGAATCAAACCCTAACCTGACTAACCCTAGCCTAGATCTAACATTCTAACCTTATATGTTGTCATTTTCTCTTGCTATTAACACCTTGGTGCAGCAAACGTTTTGTTTTATAAGCAATTGAATGGTGAATAAAGGCATTAATTGAATGAAGTCTTGATTTATTTCATTGAATGCCACATCGCTCTAGTATTTATTGGTTAAGTTACATAGTTTTTACTGCTTTTTTATAAACATTGACTTCGTCAATATTTATTGCTAAATTGCCTATATATTTATCAGATAGTCATCTATTTATATGAAGTACTAACCCATTTGAACTAGCTTGCATACATCAGTTTGTTGTTTCTTTGTTCCAGGCAGGTGTACTTCTTTTGGGGTTTTACTTTATTATTGGCTATTTAGCCAGGACTATCTGCTCGGTGGTGACTTGTGAGGGGGGGAGTTTATCCTTTTCTTATAATCCTTTTTCCTTCTCAAAACCCCAGGTCATCGGGGACGTCTCCCCTGGGCCTCACCTCCCTAAAGAGAAAGAACCATCCCATTGTGGTGACATTGGGTAGGATTGGTTCTTGTTATGCCAGTTTGGTCTTCAAACCTCAAGCTTTTATCCTTTCTACAAACTGTGCGATAACAAGGTTCACAAAGGTTGTACGTTCCCCATGACTTTTGCACTAGTCTATCTATGCTCACAGAGGTTGTGTGTTCCCCTTGACTTTTGCACTAGACTGTCTATGCTCATAGAGGTTGTACATTCCCCCTGAATTTTGCATTAGACTTATATAGCATCTCGTTCGTCCTGACTTTTGGTTTGACTCACAGAGGTTGTACGTTCCCCTTGGCTTTTGTCAATACCTCACAAGACTAGTTGATTCTCCAAATCTCCTTGGATAGCTTCAAGGTGGCCCATATGGCCTCTCATTGGAGAATGGTTGTTGATGCTGCCAAATGTAACACTCCCTCTCAATGAGGGAGTCATTCTCAGCCACACCAAGCTTACCTCTCAACTGCACAAATTGTCTCAATGGCAAAGGCTTGGTCAGGATATCAACTACTTTCTCTCTCATGGCTATGTACTGTAACTTTAAAATTTTTCTCTCGACCAAATCTCGGATGTAGTGGTACTTCATGTCAATATGTTTTGACCTGTCGTGAAATACTAGGTTCTCTATCAGTTTTATGCAACTTTGATTATCACAGTGAACCACTCTCGTCTCGAGCTTGTCACCAAACAACCCAGAAACCAATTTTCTTAGCTATACTGCTTCCTTGCTAGCATCACTTGTTGCAATGTACTCAGCCTCTGTTGTACTCCATGCAATGGACCTTTGTTTCCTACTTGACCAAGAGATCATAGCGGATCATAAACTGAGGCAGTATCCCAAAGTAATTTTTCGGTCCACTAGGCTTCCTACCCAGTCAGCGTCTACATACCCATGAAGAAATAGACCACCACTGGATGTATATCTCAAACCATAGGTAATGGTCCCTTTAAGATATATCAAGATGTGCTTTGCTTCCACCTAGTGTCTTTGTCTCGGTTCAGTCATGAACTGACTCATTGCAATCATTGCATAGCATATATCTGGCATGGTGTGGATCATCTACATTAATGATCCAATCAGTTGCCTATACATGGTGGGATCCACCAAATTTGAACCTGAATCAGAATCATGTAGCTTCATCAGGTTGGTAACCGTCGGAGTAGACACGGATTTTAAATCCATCATACCAAACCTCTTTAGTACATCCACTGTGTATTTTCCTTGTGCCAGAAATATCTCACCCTTTCTTTGCCACACTTCCAATCCTAGGAAGTAATGCATCAATCCTAAGTCTTTCATCTCAAATTCTAAGATTATCCCCCTCTTACACCAAGCTATTAGCCCTTCATCTCATGAAATATTCTAGGCTGAGAAACATGGAAAAACTTCTCCAGTTCGGTGTTGGAATTTTGTCAAACACTTGGCATGCATCAGTTAATATGGTTGTAGGTGAAGATTTGTTTGGACAGCGATATAATTCTTGGTTTTGCTGGCTGTTTAGTGATTTCCTAAACCCTTATGACTCCCCAATGAAGTGCCAATGGTTGTATTATCCCCGATATCTAGGGATAACTAGGAGATCATGTCTCGAGGCCAGATTTGTTTGGACAGCGATATAATTCTTGGTTTTGCTGGCTGTTTAGTGATTTCCTAAACCCTTATGACTCCCCAATGAAGTGCCAATGGTTGTATTTTAATTTTAAGTGAAACCCACAAAAATATTGAAGCAAACATTCATATTTAAATGGCAAAACGGGCTAAGCATTGGTTGTATTTTATTAAAAAACATTGTTGAATCATTAGCAACTACAATGAGGTAGGGATACCTCTCAACAACGATGTAATTTGACTGTTATAGAAAGCTGGGACACTTGCAAGCTCACGCAGCCATAAAAATATGATCAAACTGTCCCCCACGAATTGGCAAGCTGGGCTACTTATGCATTGACTGTTCTATGGTATGATGTGGGCGTGATGGCTCCAATCCAGCGTTCCTTTCCCTGCAACGTAAGGCACATCCCACCAGAGAAAATCGACCATCCACCACTCTTTCCCTTGCCTCCACGTTGATCCTTACTCACACGCGATCTGGTAGAAGGAGGACGCGGCCAGCATTCATCCACGCAGCCAAGGTGAATGCCAACGGAATTTCTCAGCAGGGAAGTCACTCCCAGCCAAAGGATCCACGATGAGGAAGTGGATCGACCCCTTTCCAATGGACCAAACGTAGCAAACCAATGATGGATGCGTCCAGCTAGAAGAAATACTCCAACTGTCAACTCATCCCAATGAAGGAATGCCCTGTCTGACCAAGCTGAACTGAACTCCTTTCTTTGATGGAGATATTCGAATCAAGATGCCAATTACCTGCAAATGAGAACCCTGGATGGCTTCTCCAATTCCACG
>CBVK0104025801.1:0-23313 GCA_900067695.1 Picea abies
TTACACGGTTGCGGCCACTGGTTTCCTCATACATCCTCCAGCCAAGGGAAGTCTTGAGTCATCCCACTTCTTGAATTCATCCATGTACCTCTGCCATTTCATCACCTCAGTAGATTCCACGAAGCACCTTTTTGCCTCTGGGAGTCGGGTCCCCCTTTTTTCGACATCAACACACTTTTCCAGAAGGGCGACAGTATCTTGATTCTCATTCTCCATTTTAATGAGAGATCTCGGATGACACAGGGGGAAACAACATTGCCCCCTGCTGTCGTTGGCCCCCATAACATTCGACGCCAACACTTCCTCATGTTATGATGGGTCTTACTTCGCGACTATTGCAGTTCTTTTTGTTATTTGCCAAAGACCTCTGAACTTGGTAGGGCCATCAATGCCCACATCATCGTCGCTGCTTATTACAGTGATCATTGCCTGGTATTCAGAGTATGTTCCGTTGCAGAATTGTCTTCTGCCTTTATCATTTATCGCCCCTGAGGGCGATGCAGTTGTCTACACCAACACTTCCATCATCTTTTTTCAGAGTTACATCACACGAGCATGGGGCATGCCCACCTCGTTTGTACACAGTTGTATATTGTTCATTCACGTCTCTCAGAAGGTCAAGATACGGGTTCCGTTTTCCTCCAACGGATCGTTCCGAAGGGTCTCACTATTGCTTTCCCTTACAACCATAGTATCAGTAGAAGAAACATTGATGGATTTCGGCTATACGTATGCTCCTAACCTCATCCATCAGGGGGCATCTGTTATCACTGAAATTTCGTCTGCACACGGCGACAAGAACTCCACATCATCAAAACAGCAATGAAGTCATTCATGGCACTGAATTAAGTCCACAACATTCTAGAAAGGTCAAAAACCATACAAAGTAACCAAAAATTGAAGGGCTCTTTACAGCAGTAGGGTGCGCGCACGTATGCGCGGGACAAAAACGTGTTTTGCGCGCGTGAGCGCGCCTGACGCGCGACTGTTCACATAAAAAGCCGCGCATTTGCTAATGCGGCACATTAATTGCTTAAGTTGGCCTCCCGACCGCCTGTGGACCGGCCCTCGAGGTGATTTGACCCTCGGATCAGGGTCGGCTCTACAAATCCGGTGAATTTATGGCTTAAGCGAACCCTAAACAGGTCTGTGTTTACACTGGAAGCTGGTTACGTGACCGACTGGAAATTGCTATAAATAGTCGTGGAGACTCACTGTTTCAGCAGAGAATTCCCAGCAAAGTTACGCTGTCCAGATTCAGAGCTCAGTCCTTTTGACAAGCCATCCATGCACGACCTAACTCAGAGTTCTTTCACTGTTCATTTCTGTCCTCCTCATTTTGTAAGGAAAGCACAATCTTGAGAGCCCCGAAGGACCTTCCATTGGAGGGATAGGGAACCTTTATCTCTGCCCTCAGCGTGTACTCTGGTTTCACTAATAGATCAAGCCTTGAAACCATTGTGGACTCCCTTGACTCATGCTTCATGTTTTTGTTTATTTTCGAATCGTTATTTGCTTACAGCTGTTAGTTAGATTGTATTATGTTTTTGTTTTCCGTTTGTTGTTAACCCTTGCTGCTACAGATGTTCTGCCTTGGTGAACCCAACAAGGCATGCAGAACGGTCTCCTTTTTGCTCACCTGCTGATAGATTGACCGAGAACACCTTGGTCTATCACATCGGCTACCATTCTTGTTCCTTTGCACGTAACAGTTTCTACCCTTCTTTGATTGTTGCGCTCTTTTGCTACTATCCTCTGCACATTATGGTTCCTTTTCTCCTGCCACTTTGCGATTAGTTGTGAATAGTCCTCTATTGCATGGTCTAGTTGTCTACAATATGTATATGCTATGCAAGGATTTGTACAATCTTGCGCTAAATGTCCTTGTTGATTACAATTATATCATATAATATGTCCTCTTTATATGTCAAATCCTCCTCTTCCTCAACCTATGAATCCTCCTTGATTGTATCCTCTCAGAGTATTATATTATGGTACCCCTCCTTCTATTCCTTCTTCCCCTTGAACTTTGTATGCATCCACAGTCCATTCCCTCATTAGATCAAGTGTACGAAAATCCCTTTGGTCATGTCCCATGAACTTACAAAATAAGTTTCTTGCAATAATCTGATACTTCTGAATCAAAGGACACGTAGTAGGGTGATGACCCATCATTTTGCATATCTCACACCATAACCCTCTTCTTGTGGCAAATAGATTTGGGGCTCTTGTAGCCAAATACTCTTTAAAGGTTGCACACTCGTTCTTATTATGACCTTCTATTCTGCATGTAACACACCATTCTTCTTCACACATTTCCTTCCCTTTAGCAAGCTCCTACAACTAAATTGGAAATGTTGCTAACTGTGACTTAACTTGATCCATCCCTATGCCATTCTCTCCTACAGGGGATGCTTCCAACTTCATGGTGATCTCTAGGGCTTCTAACTAAGAAAAAATATTCTACTACATCAAAGGGCAACGTATATGTGGCAACAATCCTGCAATGAACCATTCCCTATGCTACTCATCTGGAATATGAAAATCCAATCGGTCCATGAGTATCTTGAATCTCTAATAAAAATACCATACTGACTCATTTTGCAACTGCTTGATCTCCTTAAGTTTTTTAATACACTACGACTCAGAATTCAGTTTCTGAAACTCTTTTAACAAGGCTTTCCTGATGTGTTTAAATGTTGTTGCATGTCCCACAGGTGCAATGGATTGATACTCCATATACCACAGTAATGCATAGTCTTTGAATGTCGTCACCAACTGCACAATTTTTGCATCATCATCCAAGATTTTCTTCACGATCCATATTCCTTCATAGAAAAACAAGTGTTTTTTTGGATCTTATGAACCTACTCCGTGGAAGACATGCATTCTTAAAGTGGGTTCTAACCCGCCCATTGTGTACTATGCAATATTCTTCCTCGGTGTCCATAACTGAATCTAGGTTATCGTACTACTTCCACTACTCTAATTAACTTTCTTTTATCCTTACTTCCTTCACTAACTATAATTGAAAAAGTTTCATATATTACCTCAAACCTTGGAGATGCACATGGGGTCGTGGGTTCAATGTAGAGTATGATTTGACTAGAGATACTAGGATGTAATGGATCTTCTTCTGCTAGAATGAGCTAACTTTCTATGCACAATATTCCTTCGATTTGAAGCACTACTTAGGTTTCTCTTTCCTCAACCTCACTGTGTTTCCCTTCTCTATCAACTACAATCCTCTTTGTATTGTACCAAAATATTTTTCAACTATGCAATACTTCAATTTTTTCTTTCGTCGCACCTTATTCTTCTCTTGACATGCTCATCCCATATGTTCCCTATTCACTGGATTTATGAGCGGAATGAAATGAAAACCATAGATTTCTAATATTAACATAGATACATAGTGAACAATAACATAGATACAATAAAATTTGACTTTTATTAATTAAGAAATATGCTGAAAACTGTAAAATGCAAACTGAAAACAAGCTTGTTAGAATGGTGGCAGCTTATCTCTTAGAAGAGATGTGACAACTACGCTCATTCACAAGAAGATGAGTACAATGAAGATCTGAAGGACTTTTTACAATAAACATGAATTCAAAAATCCTAGACATCCAAAAACCTAACCCTGAGAGATGAAGTGCCAAAAGTCATGTGGGCTCCGTTGGGGTAAGTTAGTACATCAACTTCTCGAGGTCGTAACTTTTGCATACAATCTTCGTTTAGGGTGCACGATAGCTCATTGGAAAGGTATTGACGAGGAGATTCATTCGGGGTTCAAATAGATCCTTCAAGAATTATTAAGATACATTGTCACAAAAAAACGTCATTTAAGCCCTTAAAATGGCCCTGGAAGTTCAAGAACCAAAAAAATGCTAAAAATAGTAAGTTTCCAAAAAATTGTTTTGACCCATTTGGACAAGGTGGGTGGCCACCGAGATCCTCTTAGATTATTCATTCCTACATCCCTCTTCTTCATACACTCATACCATCCCATGATCATCCCTCAGTCCCCTTATGCACACGAAGGCACCTAGTTAATAGGGCAATCTCATTCCATCTTCATAACCCCCTTATCACATAACAACAACTTGATCCAAGTAGATACCTTTAAATGACTCTCTTTCAACGCCACTATATGACTAGGTACAATCTATAACGAACTTAGTAATATAACCCCCCGATATATTATCTAGCCAAAAAATCAATTTTCGATGAGATCAGATTACTTATGGAAATAGTACAAAATATTCCTTTCTTTTTCATCTAATCTCTGTATAGCCAAAACATTTGGGAAAACAACAAAGAAAATCTCATGTAAATCTGTAAATACATACATATGTAACTACTTCACGGAACTCATCTTTGGGCTTTGTCTCTAACCATTATCTAATTTATTCCTTAGTTGGCCTTCACATTCCCCTCATTCACAGATCACGGTGTGAGCAACAAAACCATTTGTTGGTACACAATGAGAAGACCCAGGGTTCAACATGAATCCACCAACAAAAACCTCACATATCATCCCTTTCGGTATCACCTTCAAGTGAAATCTCACCCGAGGTATCTATAGGAAAAACCAATTTTTGACAATAAGGAAGGGATGGGAGGTAGTATTCATAACCATTATACTTAAAATGAGTTCATTTTACCTTTTATCATGTGTGCAAAAATATGTAGCATATCCATATTAACCAAACATATATTATACATGCACAATAAGAGATCAGAACACATAGACACCATATTTAACATCATTCACCCAAGATGGGCTACGTCCACAACGACTGACATCTTATTGTATTGTTTAGAATCAACCCTTACAAAATATGTTCATTGAGCTCATCCATTATTCCGTTTTCATTCTCATGTCCCTCTATCTCTCTGATCTCCTTTTACTCGCTAACATGTTTATTCACTACTAAGCTCATTCCTAGTATTTTGCTAAGTTATTTTCATACTACTTTTCTATCCTAAAACCCTTGAATATTTATACAATTACATTAAGGATTAACCTTTTTAGATGCACCAAAATGCTCAATGACTTCCAACTTTCTTCCTTCCTTTGTACCGGTGAAAATGCACCAACTACCTTTCCTAAATGCACGAACTACCTTTCCTTCTTCACGCAGTGCACAGATTATTCACGGAATGAAGCTTAGTGAGATTAACTACTTTCACATAAATAAACTTCATTCAGTGAGCCTAGATTATTCCATGAAAGATTAACTTCTTGTTATTATCTAAAAGTTGCTCAAAGAGTTATACAAGTGATCACTGGAATGGTCATAGTCCAATACTCTAAAATGCATAATCATGGAATTAATACACCATCTTCAACATAGCATAAAACAATTCAAAGTGGATTTTTAATTTATGTGTGACTCAACAATGTTGCGTTTACAGTGTGTGCACGATTCAACAATATGGCGTTTACGAGATCTGTGCGCGTCTATGAGATTGTTCCTTCGAAAGTCGCGCATATTGACTTGAAGTGAGGTTTAAACCACATTTAGTGCATTAATGAAAAAAATTCCATCATGAGTACTCTTTGGTTGAGGTACCAAGATCCCTGGAGCTCCTTCATTCAAGACTGGTACTATGGGGTTCCATGTCTGTTCAGGTATGGGAAGCAACATGCAAATGGTGCTTCCTTTCTGATTGGGAATCCTTCTTTACTGATCTTGGTCTAATTTCTATAAAAGGAATCCACGGGCATGCATAAGAAATCCACGGGCATGCATAAGAAGATAATCAAAAGAATTATTTTGTTATGAAATGAGTTTGGAGATTAGTGTTTTCCTGAGGTCTTATTTTTACATTTATAGGCATCAAACATTTGTGCATTGAACCTTCCCAATATAATAAAAATACTTGACAAAACATTATATAGTCCTCCATATCTATAAATAATTTTTTATTTATCAAAATCTTAATTACTTGTGGTCCCAACATCAATGATAATAAATCTCCTCATGGATCTTACTTAATAAATATGACCCTTTTAGATTGAGTAGCTACCCATTAAATAGTTAATGGGCCTTATTCAAAGAAGATGGCATTGTACATCAATTGATTAACTCCTAAGTACCCAAAAATAAGGAGGTTAGGATAGAAGTCTAACATGCTCTCCCCTTTGAAAAGTAGTGTTGTTCTTAATTTGGCACTCACTTGTATTTAGTACTACCTCTCACTATAACCAAATGGAACTTTTTCATTAAGTTTGGGAACGTAATACTAATCCTTAACCCTTAAACTTGAATAAAAAGTTGCAATAGACATGCAAAAAACAATATCTATGAGAGACAAATGAGATGAAATATGCAAAATATATCCTTGTATTAATGATTATGACCAAAAAAAAAAAAAAATCACTAGCCTCTCAAAAAAAAAAAAAAAATCACTAGCCTCTCAAGGTAGGGTGAAATTTCCCTTAGGAGAGCTCCAATTACAACAATACCTATAAAAACATTCCATAGTCTCTTAGCTCTTTAAATAGATTCTCAATAGAAAATCATTAACTACCATTGAGTACCAACTACCTAGTGGGCCTTATTCAATAAAGTGGATCCTTATACATTAAATAACTATCCACTACTATCTAATGGGCCTTATTAAAAGAAGATGACAAGATACATTAATTCACTAACTCCTAAATAGCATAAAGTAAGGAGTTTAGGGTAGGACATTAACAAATGTTGGCCTCAACTTGGAAATTTAACCCCATGACCTTGTTCAAATAGGACACATGAAAGACGATTGGACCTCAAAGTGGGAAGGACCAACCAATCTATAGGAAACTTATATAATGCACTAGAAGATATAATAAGGTCCATATATCTTTGGTGCTAGCTTATGGTGGCCCTTATCTTTGAGGGAGGTATTCTTATAGGGAGCCAAACAAAGAACACTTCATCATCTTCCTTAAAATAGAACTTTAAGAAATGTTGATCAACTTATTGACTCATTCTATTTTGAGAAAAAACCATATTACTCTTATGGGTGTGGAGAATGGATATTCTTCTGTTAAGTGTGTGATCAAATTCCCAAACCTTTGATGTGCATGGTAAATATGAAGCCACCTTGGGGGTTTGGGCCATAAACAACTTCATATGGTGTCTTTTGGGTAATGCTATGATAAGTGACATTGTACTACTATTTAGCAAGGCATATCCACTCGACCCATTCATGTTGTGAATACAATGGGAAAAATCACAAATAAGTTTCTAAACACTTTTTGATCACCTCTATTTGATCGGCTATATAGGGATGACAATATATGTTCATTTTTAAGCACATGCCTTAAATTTTAAACTACTCTTGCTAGAATTTCTTGGTGAAGGTGGGTGGGATTAGTCATGCTCTATAATTTAAAACTCTAATCCATGAAAAGTTGGGCCATTGAGGATGACATACATGAGAGTGGTAAAGAACAAAAATGAGCATATCTTGAAAGATAGTCTACTACCACCATGATAGCAGATTTGTTCTAACTTTAGGAAGTCCCTATATAAATGCGATGGAAAGGTCACTCTAATGGTGGGGATTGATATTAAATGCAATGCCATGGAGGTCTTCACCATTTCACCCTTATTCCTTTCACAAGATTCATATTTAGCCATAGACTTATGAATGTCCTTTTTCATGCCTTCCCCAAAGAAGCAAAAAAAAAATTCTAGACCAAAACAATATTATCCTTATAGTACAAAGTGTTTTTCTACTAGGTATAACTTGTAGGGGTTGAGGCCTTCTTCAAGTCAATGCATGAGTTGAAGAGGGTGTCATTATCTTCTTGCCAAAAGTCTATATGGTATGGATAATGATAAGCCAAAGAGGGATCCATTCTCATTTTCTTTTAGAAAAGCATCATCCACCACATTTTGTTTTCCCTTCTTGTACATGATCTCATAATCACAACATAACATCTGAGTGACTCACTTGGGCTACACAACCACTATTCCAAAAAATGCCTCAAAATATGATGGTTGGTCTTGATTAGGAATTGAGAATTGTCTCCTAATAAGATAAGAGTGACATGTATCAATTGCATCAAGGATGACCATCATTTCTTTCTCATAGGTGAACCTTCTCAAAGTTAGACCCTGCAGCCACTTATTGGTGAATTCCAATAGATGCAATAGGAGCCTCACTTGCATCAACATGACTCAAAGAACTTCTACCAAAGAATCACACTAGGGTAGTAGACATGGATTCCTTTAAATAAAAAAATGCATTCTCTACTAGACCGTTCCAGACAAAGGAATTCTTAGTTGTAATTCACTCATTCTTCACACAAATATCATGTAGTATCCAATAAGTCCTCAAAAATCATGTAAACTTTTCTGAGTTTGATGGCCTGGTCAATCTTTCATCACCTCAATTTTGGAATTCACTTGCACCCTTCTAGATGGGATTCCACTTTAGAAGTGCCAAAGGTGCATTCGGAACATCTGAGGAAGAATTGATTGGATTTGCTAAAAACAAAGATATGTTCAAAGAATACAAGCACAAAAATACTCATGAAGGGATGAAAGACCTTGTTCACAAGGGTCTGAAAAGTGGATGGAGCATTGCAAAGAGTGAAATGCAGCACTAAAAAATGATAATGACTTTCATGTGTGTGGAAGGAAATATGAGGACTCTTGCCTCCTTATGTGGATTTGGTGATACCCATAGTGAAAGTTTAGTACAAAATGGTACATGGTTTTATTGCTTCAATTTGTATCTCTATTATATGCGTGAATTTCAACAATGTCGATCTCCATACGTGACATTCAATAATGTCCCATTTCAGAGCCTCTTCCATGATCTCGGCCTCGCACAGGAATTTCAACAATGTCGATCTCCATACGTGACATTCAATAATGTCCCATTTCAGAGCCTCTTCCATGATCTCGGCCTCGCACAGTGATGCAAAAAAAACGGAGATCTTGTTGTATATATAGCTTTAGGATGCTAAAAAAACGGAGATCTTGTTGTATATATAGCTTTAGACTGTCCACTATATGACACATCAAGATATGTTAAGTCTAACAAGTAGACGGCACGCCGCAGAAGTACAAACAACCAACATTAACTGTATAGACTCTTAGGTTTTGAATTTTCATGTCTCTTAACATTAGTCCTAGATTCGTTTTCTGTACTATCCTCCTGCCTGCCATTGCTTCCTCCTCAAAACGAGAAGAAGAAACAAGATCCGTCTTAGTTCGATCCAATGATAGGAAGTGAAGAAATAATTACGACAGTTTGACCTAATTTCATGGCCTTATCCCGTTTCGCTGAGGCCAGTCCTAACGTCATAGAATCGTGAATATGGTCAAGAAGGTGTTGTATTCTGGGCTTCGATAGGATGGATTTCGATCTCGTTAGGGGTGTTTATGGCGGCTACGTTTGTTAGAAGTGTAATATTTCTGGTGGTTTCGCTCCTCTTAGCTTCCCTGTTCCAGCGAGTGGATCCAACGCCATGTCGAGAAAAGATGCTAAAGAATAGCCATGGAGGATTCAGGAATATTATGAAGCATTCTCCACGTCGAAGCTTAATGTTGGCCTCAAACGAGTTCTTGCTTTGCTTCCCATGAGCTCCAATGGCTCCAGAACACATTACGATGCGACTGACCATGATGTTCCCAGCGGCCAAAACCCTAGAAGTAATAGGTAAGGAAGAATAATGCGGGTGGTGGTGATGAACTTGAGTTTACGATCGGCCATGAATTATTATTTTTCCAATTGCGATTCAGATTCAGATGGGTTTTCTCAGGATAAATTTATATTGAAACCAAAATAGGGTTTTAATATTTAATATTTCTCTAGTATTTTAATATTGAAACCAAAATAGGGTTTTAATATTTCTCTAGAGCAGATCAGCTTTATTTGGTTTGTTTCAGTTAACAGCTCATAGTATTGGGTTTTGAAGATCCGTCGGATAAAGTAAACGAATATATCTCAACAACCACTGCTGGGCGATTGCAGAGATCTTTCGACGTAAAATATCTCTTTAAATATGTTAAAAGGGAAAGGTAATACCTCTCTTTATATCTAGGAACATTAAAAGTGAAGACTGTTTATCATCTATCTTCCTCTGTCACCCATCTGTATTCTTGTCTTTCCTTTTCTCATACTGTCAGAAAATAGTAGTGAGTGAAGAAATATGCAACAGTCTTTGCTGCACCTATAAGAACTTTTAGCAGGCTAATTTTAAAAACAATTTTGTCGTTTTCGTTGGATTGATGAATTTCGGATCCTGTTAGGACGATTGTCGATAAAATAAAATCTTTTGGAAATCCATAATATTCTACTCTTTATACCTTATATGATTTGGAGTCACTGCAAACATTAGACACTTAAGAGTGTCACATGTGCAACATATGACATTTTCATAAAATAGTGTTTTTAATTAAATTTTGACTTTTTTCACGGAAAGGATTTTCTCCACCATGGATTTTAAGTTTTGGATGATGGAAAGTAGGTGAACATTATCAATTGCCACAAAATAATATGTAACACTTGGGGAATCCCCTTGCTGCATTTGCATTCCCAAGGTGTCTATTTTCCTAACTATTGCAACACTTGGGTGTAGAAGAAATTCCAAATTTCATTTTCTTAGGAATTGAGAGAGAATCTTCATGACCATTTATCCAAAGAACTTACATTCTCCCCCACCTCAATTCATTGTCATCCTTGGGAACATCCATAAAAGCTGCTATCTTTGTCTAAATTCGTACCCCTATTGCAACTAAGTGTACTGTAAACCCCAAATTATGTCAAAAAAAAAAAACCCTAAATTTCATTGTGAAGTGGAAACCTCAATTTTCTACAAACCAAATTGTACTTCACTCAACTCCGCACAATCAGGTCACTTCATCCAACTCTAAGGATGAAAGTCACCCAAATTTGTTGCACTATCTTATTGCGATGTTGCTTCTTCAAAATTTCTCATAGGTTTTGAAATTCTCGTGACTCACTATTGTGATCATACATCAACTAAATTTTTCATGTCTCCACGCATTGTGCGTCTCAAGTCCTATACAAGTCAGTTGATCAATCCAGTTTTCATGTCCAAGTCTTGATATGTATCTCTCCATGTCCAAACTTAGTCTTTTTTGTCACGTCATGTCACTCCATCCAACTCCAAAGATTAAGGAAAGTGTCCACCTTTTCCTCACTACTACTTCCATCATTTGATCTTCGTCAAGGAGACCATCTGCAATGTTTAAGTGTTGCACTTAAAACCTACCGGTGCGTATGTACTCTTGACCCCCTTATCATGTTTTTGTTCTCTCCCAAGTCATTAACTAGATGAAAACCTAGTCCAACCATCACACTCCTTGGTCTTCCTTTCACAATTTGGTCCATATACACAATGCTCAAACCAAAGAAAGGTCGCCCCTCACCTTACTACATTATGAAGTCACCCAAAAACAAAGAATTCTACATCAACTTGACTGCACTATCAACCTCATGGAAAAATTAGCCAACATGTGCATAAAGAATTACACGTACAAAATAACTTTTCCTCATTACTACATCACTCGACCATGATGCAATATGCCTATCCACACAATCCTCTAAATGAAGGAAATTCCTCAACTCGACTACTTTTGTAAAGTCATCTCTCTGCATCTAGTGTGGCCAACTTTCCTACACTCCTCAAACTTCTGAAGAAACTGACCAAATTTCTCCAAGTAGAACGATTCACCTCAACTAACTTCCATGCCTTACTCATGCTTGCACCAATACTTATTCCAACTCAAACCAATGACCCCACTAGATCTCTGAGTCATCGCATAATCATATGGAAGTCACCAAGGTATGCTCTGTGTAATCCAATGTCCCATACCAATGGTGAGCGAACACCACCCAAGTCAGTTGGTCTATGTTCCACACATTCAGGTTGAATGCCAACAATTCTTGGTCGACTTCCTTACTAAATCCATCCATCTCCTAGAATGAAACAATTCTTGGTCGACTTCCTTACTAAATCAATCCATCTCCTAGAATGAAACTTCCCTGCACCTGCTACATTGTCCAAACTATGTCATTGTTGTCATCACTGTCAAGTCATCTCATAACCCAAAAAATATGGCTAAGGCACTAAGCACTAAGGCACCTCATCCATCCTCTCAAACTCAACATGTATACACTTCACTTCCTACTTCACCCCAACGACCTGTCTAATCTCCCTCATCAAAGAGTTAGGAAGCTTCCTCAATCCACATCCAAGATCGAATCCAAATCTTCCTTAGTCCACCATAGGACTCATCCAAGCAGATCACCCCAAGATTTTTGTACATTAACCAAACTAAGGAATCCCAAAATGCTACAAGACTTCTTTGAATCTGCACCAGTTGAGTCACCCTCAAGTCTGTCAGTTTTCATCATGGAAATGGAATACACTTGAAGCCCTAATTCATTTGACTTCCCTTTAAAGAACTCACTGCAACACTTAGGAAACACAAAAATTTGAAACCAACTGTATCTTTCCAAAGACATTCTTGGTTGCACCCCTGGCTCAAGTTTGTTTTTCCTAGACCTACACTCTCCCAAGTAATTGAATCTCTCCATGATCTCCCCTAAATCACCATCTATAGCTCCACAAACCTACAAGACCTTTGCTATGATACAAGGATGATCTGATTCATCCTCTTTAGAAATTCATCTAAGTGCCAAAGTTCACATGCAATCGATCAAACTCATCTCCAATGTCTTTCCATCTCCGGAGCTTGACTTCTTTTGCTTCAAGGAACCATGCACAAAACAACTGTCTCTCACAAGTCATACTACTGCTAAATTGTTATTGGAACCTTGTAAAGAGATACATCATTGAAAATTTATGATCGACCCATTTGTCCAATAACCTAGCTCAACTCAACTATTATTCTCGATGATGCACAACACAACAACGTGATGCTGAAAATGTGCCCAACCAATTTCTTGTTGTGGAGCTCCTATAGGTCATCTCAAGTCATTCGCCAAAGCACTTTAGCTTGTTGGAACCCAGAACTGCTCCCTTTCACAATCACTTTTTTGATCACCCTCTACACTCGCTTCTGCGAACACTTCCAGAGTTAGATCTACAAAAATTCATGCAACAAATCATGCATTCATCAGTGTTTCCCAATTACTCAGTGCTCCCAACAAACTTTGTTCCTGATCTCTCCAGGGTGTGCACAACAAGTCTAACATTGAATTCCATCACACATCAAACCAATCAAGTCTCTAACCAAACTACCTCTATGATTAACTCTATGGAAAGTACTGCAATGAGTTATGAAATCACCCACCCTGTCCAAGTTCTTTGTCTCACCACAAAATCTTCTATTGGTCTATAGAAGATGTGGGCCTAGATCAACCTTCCACCACACTATCAACCAAACCTCTTTCATAATTATGATACAATTTCTATGAACTAGTTCACTCCACCAGATGGTTCACCCAGTCTACAAACATTCTCACCAAACTAACTTTGCAACAAAATTCCTTCAAAGTTCACTCGGATATACTCTATCATCAATATTGTGGTGAATAGCTCATCAACCCTTCATCAAAATCAGCAACAAACAAGATCTAATACCATATGTCATGTCTTCCTAGTTGAATCTTTCGATTGTGCACCTCTTTAAGGTTGTGTGACACCACGACTTTTCTCACTTGGCTACTTGGAAACAACAAGGATACTTCATTTGGACTACGCCTCTTCACCTAGTGCATACCAATACTTCATTCTAGGCTATCGATGAGTCACACTCCTCTAGTGCAACTCTTGTATACTTAGATAGTTGTTAACAACTTACCACTTTGTCACATATAAGAATACATCCATGAAATGAAGAGAACACTTACAAAAAAAACAAGAGGCACACAAATATAGTGTAGGAAACACAACCATTCCCACCCAACTAAGTTTTTTTATTGAAAAGAAGTTGCAATATGAGAACTATCGGCTCAATTTACAATTGGTCAGAGTCATATGACTCACTTCACCTCACCAATACACTCATACATAGTTTCTCCACACGAAGGCTCTCTTTCAGGAGAGTCTGGAACCTTTTTTCATGCACCTAAGGTGTGCCCTCAACCACATCATTTTCATCTCTTCTCTATTGCAAGGATTTTCACAGACCTATGGTTATGTCTCCTAGAATGCCTCTTGAAACCTATGACAAGAATTCCCCCAAACGTAGTCAAAACTAAGTTCTCCACAACTCTTCCCACATAATCACCTCAAGGCAACTCAATTCCTCACATGTGGAGCGACTTGACTACTTGAGGGAGCTCATTCCTCTTCCTCTAAGTTTTCCTTAGAATTGAAAAGATGATCTCTCTCTCTCTTTGTCTTCAAATTTATCCTCCTTGGTTGTGTGCCCTTGTTCTCTTATAGGGACTCCAAAGGTCACCATGGAAATTGTTGCATCCTTTGGGGGTGTCGTGCCCTTTCATGAACCCATATGTCTAAACCAATTTTCCATGTCCTTTGTGGACCCATTTGTCGAAATGAATTGTCATGCCCCTTAGCGAACACAGTTTCACAAATGAATCCATGCTTGTTGGATCATGTTGTCATTGATGTCAAAGGATTGTATTAATTGATTGATTGATTGATTGATTGATTGATTGATGTCAAAGGAACAATGTCTTGTCATAGCATACTGTTGTCATATGTATTATCCTTGATGTGAATGGAATGATGTCAAGTGGAATTATAGTCATATGATGGCATTCATAAATGAAGATGGATCAATGAGGGTTCATTGATATATGATGCATAGTTGAATTTATGTAAAGATGACACATTATTTTCTTGATAAGAAGTACAAATAGATGAACTCAAAATTGGTCCCCTTATGGTGAAATCCCTCACGGGAAGATGCTTTGCGGTTGAGTTATCCTATGAGTATGTTTAGAGAACCCATGCTTTATTATGGAATTATGAGTTCAAGATTAGTGAATTTGTCAGTGAAACTATCTTAGATGGATAGTGCTTGTCATTCCATTTCCGGTGGTATGTGGAATGCCACATAACTCCTCACTTTTTGAGAATTATGGCCTTACGAAGTTGGAGGACCCTCATATGTTGGCTTGAAGCCGAAAAATATCAAAGAAGTCAAAGTGCTTGCAAAGAAGGAGGATTATTTAATTAACAAAGTGATGTGACAAAATCAAGGAAGATTATTTAAATAATAAAGTGAAGTGACAAAGTCAAAGAGGATTATTTAAGTAATAAAGTAAATGGAGAAATTTCTATTTATTGAAAGTAGTTAATCCTAAAAAGAGGAAAATGGGTTAAGTTGTCAAGTGGCTATTGGATACATGGACAAGTGGAAAATCGGGAAATGTTGGACAAAGTGGCTATGTGTAAAAAGTGACCTAGAATATGCTTCTAAGGAAGCTACTTGGAGAGTATAAATAAGAGGCAAGGGTCTCTTGTGAAAAAACTCTCTTGAGCATATCTTGAAGATCTATTTTGAGAGAGAGAGTGATTGAAGGATCTCATGGACACATCAAAGTTTTAGCAAGTATGATATCTTGAAGTTGAAAGTTTCGAAAGTTAAAAGACCCTAGTTTATGAGGCGTACGTGAGCTGACAGTGTATTAGGGTGCATACATACTGAGGTGTATGTGGGCTGACATTGTATTAGGGTGCGTATGCACACAGGCTAGTAGTGTATTAGGGTGCGTACAGTTGAAGAAATTCATGGAGACTTGAGTGTGAGATGGTGCCAGGTTCCTGAAGTCTGAAGCAAGTTCCATATTTGCATTCCATGGGCTTAGATCTATGACAAAAACTAGGGTATGGTTGCATATTTTTCTTGATGGATACTCTTGCCTATTTTATGGTGAATGCTTGAAGCATTCTTCGTATGGATTTTGTGATTTGGTTGGTTGATGGAGTGAGAAACACTCTTATGTTTCATTACTGATATGGTTTCATAGTATATTGGTTACCTATGTATGAGTAGCATTGATATTGTATGGTTGAGGAGCATTAGTATAAGTTGTTGGAGAGTATGGATATGTTTTGATTGGTTTTAGTTCAGATCAAATAGTAAATGACAGAAGTGGATGTGACTGAGGACTGCAGAGGATCTAAGTTTTTCATAGAAAGAAAACCCTAACTACTCAGAAGGCATATGCAGTTTGTAGTACAGACTCGCCACGTACATACATGAGTTGTACTACTGGTAGGGCGCATACATACACATGCTGCACTACTGACAGGTCTCGTACATGTTGACAGATTGGTATTTGTTGAGGATTGATTCCTATTCTCAGTTGGTGTTGAGTTGTGTGAGTTGAGTCTTGCATTATAGGGTTGTTTCTCTTGTGGAGTTGTAACTCTATTCAGTTGTTTCTGATAACCCAAGGATTCTAGTCTGTAATAAAAGAAAATTGTATGTACATCTTGTGTTATTTATGTTCCTTGTGATGATGACTTATTGATGATATATGTTGCTAATATATGTTGATGATGCATGTTCACATTTAATTGGTTATAAATGGAAGCAATAAGTAATGAGTAAATGGTGATTGCTAACTAATGAATTTTGTCAAGGGAATTTTGAAAAAGAGCACCACACTCATTCACCCCCCCTCTAATTGTGGTCCATGTGTTCAAAAATTGGTATCAGAGAAAACCTTCACTATAAGACTTAAGAAGCTTGGAGGAGATCCATGGACACTCAAATAGATGATGAAGTTCCAATCCTTGATGAGGAAAACTATTCTACATGGAGAATAGAAATGAAAGTACACTTGAAGGAAATAGGAGCGGGTATTTGGAAGGAAACTATTGGTGGATCGGTTCCTTTGAAGAACAAGTCAAAGTTTGTAGCTCAAAGGAAAGAAAAGAAGAATGATGCATTGGCTCTCAAGACCATTCTTAGTGGAATTTCAAGTTCTATCAAAGATAACATGGGACAATGCACTATCTCCAAGGATCTATGGCTAAAGTTAGAGGAGACATACCAAAGCAAGGATAAATATCTTGAAGACAACTCTATCAAGAAAAATGAAGGTAAAGAATCTCCAAAAACCCCCTGATTGCAATATTTCAAAATGTGATGATGTTGAGTATTTCTCTACAAGTGAAGAAGAAAACCTAGAGATAGTATGTGTAGAGTTAAATGATGGTTATCCCATGGAAAAGGTAGAAGAAGAACTATCGGATATTAAAAGGAAAGTTGAATGGGGTCTATATGAATACAACTATGACCATTTCTACATAGAATATAACTATCTTTCTGATAACACTAAAAAGTTTCTTAGAAAGAATCAAATGGATATCTCAAAGTTAAAGGAAATACTCAAGGAATAAGAAGAAAGTAAAAAGACTCTATTAGAAGAAAAAGAAGAAGAGATCAAAAGACTAAAGAATGAAATAGAAGAAAATAAGAATGTAGATGATGATATTAGCAAAAGTCTTGAAGTTAATGTCCATCTCAAAACCCAAATTGAAGAAGCTAAAAGGGTATAAGAACTATTGAAGAATCAAGTAAATGAAAAGGAAGAGTCATGTCTTAAGTTGGAAGCTGAAGTTGTTGATCTTTGAAAGAAAGTATAGAAGTCAAACAAATTCTTGAATAACTCAACAATCTTGAATGAGATCTTGGATAGTCAAAGATCACCAAATGATATATCAGGTCTTGGATACAAGAAAGAAGCTACACATGTTGAAGCAAACACCTCAAAGAAGCATGAGGTAAGTCCCTCACTCCCAAAGGATGGAAATAATGTGGCAAGTCAGCCATCTACACAAGGGAAGGAAAGGACAAAGCAAGGAGGACATCAATACGCCATATTTACATATCAAAGAAAATTCAAGACACCTTCAAGCTGCACACCAAAGCAAAGTTATGAAAATGTTTTTCATGGTCACTCTTACTCATGTAATGAATATGGTCACAAAGATTTGGAGTGCAGATTGTATGCAAGGAGAGATAATGAAATATTTCATAACACCTTAATATGTTGGAGATGTAATCAAGTAGGACACATTGCTACTCACTGTCACATCATGTGATGCTAGAACTGTAGTGGATTCGGCCAAAAATCCCAAGACTATTGGAACAAAAGAAGAAATTCGATGATGGAGACTTTATATAGTATAACTAGAAGAAGGAATGAAGTTAAGAAGGAAGACATTTTTGAAAAGATGGAAGCTCAGAGCTCAAGTTCTGAGAAAGTGGGACACCTTCAGAGGTGGGTGAAGAAGACTGAACAACCAGAGCAGAATGACATCCTTAAAGAAAGATCAGGTTTGTCATATTCAGAAGCATATGTGGGTTATAGTGGTAACATTCATGTACATACGTAGGCTGACCTATGAATAGGTCATGTACATACACGAGCTATCTATTCAACAGGCCGCGTATATGTGGTAAAACCCTTGAGGAAAGGGCTATGCACATGGATTGCAACATGGTATGATGGTATAACTCTGTGTTGCAGGGTTTGACATTGTTTGTTGCAGGTCCTCATGATTACATATTGGCATCCATGATTGATGTATGTATGGTGGTGACATATGGTTGAGTATTGGAAGACTATCTTGGATACATGGTACCAACCCTAGAGTGTGGATTGAGACATTTTTCTATTAAGGAACAATGATGGTTATGAAAATGAACTTATGGCACTTTGGTTATGAGATATATCATGATGATGCTAGCTAGATCTATTGAGGCACACTTTTAGTACATGCATTATTGGATGTTTAGTATTTACTATAGTGAATGGAGGTTAAGACTGATCTCTTGGGGTACATGGATGGTACATATTTGAGTTTCATCGATATATATTATGTTGGATATCTTGGTGCGTGAATTTGGCATATGGATGCAATACCTATTGGAACATGTAGTTGATGATTTGATAAGGTGGTCATGTTGTAGACCATTGATGGGTCATAGTTTGATCTATGGTTGATGCACTAGCTTGGTACAGGTGATGATACATGATTAGTGCAATGATTGATGTACTCATAGATAATATTTGCATGTGGATGATCGTACTTGGATAAAGTACACCATTGGTATTGCTTTTTTAGCATATACTTTGGTACATGATATATGGGATGATATAGTTGAGACACTTGATTGATTGAGATGCATGGTTATGGCACTTGGTTCATGGTGGAGGCATATCATGAGTGATATGACACTTATTTTTGGTACATGGTTGGCATGTTTATAGAAGTATATGGTTGATACATTCCATATATCTCATTCTATGGTATTGATGTACATTGTTGATGTACATAGATGTTGTGTATGGTTGACACATTTTATGGTGTTGATGTACATGGTTGATGTACATGGGTGTTGTGCATGGTTGCAACATAATTTGATACATGATGTACTTCGTTGATGTTTTGTTCATGATTCGCTATTTCATTGTTGAAATATATTTTTCCTCATGATGTATGGTATTGCACGGGTTGATGCATGCACAAGTCCAAGGATTGTCATAGAAAGAGCAATTGATCGATGTCCTGGTTGAGGAATAACATATTGCAGTGGTGGCATATTGTTCATATTGTGGCGAAGATAGGGGGAGACATACCGATAAGGGGATTTAGTCTTCTTCCCATGATTCTAGGAGGAAATATTTATCATATGCAGAGGACTAAGGCACGGTTTCAAGGGGATCATTGGTCACAGAGATGCAGGCATGGTTCCAAGGGGAGCATGAGCGATATGTTTTGAACATTACATCAGAATGATATTCCTTGTTCAAAATGGGAGATATTATTCCGAGGAAGGTCAGGGCATCTAGGAAGGGGGAGAAACCACAAGGAGAGTTCAGATAGGGGGAGCATCCCTAAGGAGATAAATACCCTTTTCCATTGATGTCAAAGGGGAAGAGACAACCACATTTATATGACTATTCATGTAGAACAATACCTTGTCTACATGTTTCCATCAATAATTGGTGTTGACATCAATGTTGGTGTTGCCATCAATGCCAAAGGGGGAGATTATTGGATCATGTTTTCACTAATGTCAAAGGATTGTATTGATTGATGTCAAAGGATTGATATCTGTAATATCTCCAAGGTTGAGCCCCATTGTAAATCATGCTTATGAAATGAATTGTAATTATGTTTTTTATAGGCTAGTGAGCCAAGTTAATATAAGCTGGTAGGTTTATGTGATTATTAGGCCAGAGAGCCTAAGTGTTGAAGGCCAAGAGCCTGATTTTGTACATGTATCAATGCAAAAAATTAATAAAATATAAACACCACCGCGTGTAGACCGACCACGATCAATGAGTGATGGGGGACTAAGCTTCCACAGACTGGGCAAGGGATTAGGGGTTGGAAGGTGGGAAGAGGGGATAAGTGTGGAGCCTAGGGGCTAAACCTAGGGGATTATGTCCTTGGGGAATAATATTTTAATATTATTCCAAAAGACATGTGAATATTATGTTTTATCCTAAGTTCTTTTTGGAAAGACAAGCAACTTCCAAATGGAAGGAACACGTGTTGAAGGAATGCATGCAGTTGCATGGGTGATAAGTGTCGACCCAGGCACATGCAAATAAAATGGCTGAGATGAGTCATGATGGGGGTTCCGTCTCCATTCTACCCAACCATCGGAACGTGAGTCCTGTATGACCTCTGCAAGAATACACTAGTGCAACCCTGAAAGCCGAAAAGCCATTTCTGAGATAGCTGGTACAACCTCTATCTGAACAATTTGAGCCTGTGCGTGGAATCTCTGTACACCTTTTGCAATCTCGAAACCAAAATCGTGAGTCTATTTTGTGATTGCTGAGCCTGTTTGGGAAGTCCGTGTATGTTTTCCCAGTTGGTTGTTGTAGCCATGCAGTGTTGGACTGCGCATGGCTTACTGGCCAGTGTAAGTTCATGCTTAGCCTATGTGTAACCTCTCTCCAGATGAGGGAGGTATTTGTTGTTGGAAGAGGTAGGTTGTCAGGCCTGTGAATAACTCTCTCTAGGTGAGAGAGTTTGTTGGGAAGTGGTTTCTTCCAGAGAGTGTCTAGCACTAGCTTCAGAGTCTGATACTTCTTGATCTGGCCTGTTGCTAAAACCCAGAGAGGGAGGTGTAACACCGATGGATTGTGCCTGTGAAGGTGTATACTCCTAGGTGGAACAGGCATGTGGGGAATGAGATTCCAGGAGTAGTGGGCATAAGATGGCATCCTCGGAAGAATCCTTCCAGTCATTCTGTGTTGTTTTCCCTATAACCTCAGCTTAGCCTAGGATTCCTTACCTTGGGGTGGAGCTTAGTCCCAGCTCGGGGGTGACCCACTGTTGAGCTTGATGAGCAGCGTTGTGTAAGGCTGGGAGTTTCATGGAAGGCCTGCATGTGGTTGGTGGAATTACCACCATTTCAAAGATAATTACCAGACAATGTTTTAATTATGTTTTTGCATGTTTGTGTATTTATATTTATCATGTATTCTGCTGTGTATATGAATTAATGTTAATTCCATGGATTATTTATGTCAGCAGTAATTTTGTGTTGACTTTGAGTTTAAATGTGTTTTCCAAAAGAATTTCTGGTGCCCTCCTGACACCCTCTATGCTCGTCTCCTAGAGTCTTTTGAACTTAAAACAAGTTCCCTCTATAAGCATTCCTTGCGCTAGATATGCACACTCTACATACAAAAGTTCTATGATATCTCTTCTGAGCTTCGTTTTCTGAACTGGAAGCATTATGTGTCTCTTCCATTTCTTTGCACTTTATGGCAATTCAAATTAGTTATGGCACTCATCAACCTTCTGCAATACAAATGCACAGACGACTAGAATTTGTTAGGCCTTCGTTTCTTGACAATTCCTTCATCATTCATAAAAAATCCAATTTAAGAAAATGTTTCAATTTCACGAATTCTTTGAGCTCTGCTCAGCTCTCCAATTTTAGAGACTTTTGGTTTTGGGGTTTTGGTCCACAAGGATCCAACAGTTAAATCCTCAAGGGCTCTTTTGTCTTCGAAAATTTCAGGATTTTGGCACTTCAGTTTTCGGGTCTTCGGTACCCAGGAGTTCACGATGCAGTGACTCCCAACTTCTTTTCACTAAAATCCTCGAATTCCAAAAATTATATTTCCTTTACCCTCTAGGTCCATAGAGAACAACTGTCTCCCACATCCACAGTGGCAAGTGGCACACTCAGGAGGGTCCACGTCACCTATGGTGACGTTGTCGGGTCCCACCACTCTCACTTTTCTTCTCGACCTACTGGCACATGGTACACATCCATGTGCCCATGTCCCTTCCAAGTGAAATTCAACGGTTAGACCTCTCTCATATCTACAACATAGATCCTTTCGGCGTTCCAGGATTTTGGGGTTTCAGGTTTTCGGTAACCGGGGTTTCGCAACTTGTGACAATGAGGGATATTTCCCTTTGGTTTCCCGGATGCTGAAATGCCGACCGACAACCACATGTCCCTCCGATAGATGGTCCTCACGATTTTAGGATTTCGCGTACTGCGATTTCCACACTCCTGTGCAACTCCAAATGTTTTTAAACCTTGTGCACATTCTCCAGATTTGATGGTCGTGAGGGTTCTCCTTTCCTCCCGAATAGATCCTAAGGCTCCAACACTTCTGGTGTGGAGTTCTCTCTCTCCTTGTGGCCATATACCACACTGACTGTAGTTTTATAACACTTCTACACCTCCTGAGCTTGGTAACATGGTCAAGTAACTCCTTGACACTCAAAAGCATTCAAAGGTCTGAAATTGGTCCTCTAGACACAATTTCTCCTCAAACCCTCGGTCCAAAGACCACTAAATTGGCCCATATAGGCTCAACGTCGAAACCTTGGCTCTGATAAGTGGTCTTGGACCGAATTTTTTTTTGAGAAGAAATTATGTCGGGAGGGCTAATTTCAAACCCCAGAATGTTCTCGAGTGTCAAGGAGTCACATGACCATGTTACAAAGCTCAGGAAGTTTAGCGGTATTTTAGAATCCACAAATGTTGTGGTATATGGCCACTGGGAAAGAGAGAGAGTTCAACGCATGAGGTGTTGGAGCCGTAGGATCTGTTTGGGAGGAAAGGAGAACCCTCACGACTGTCAGATATGGAGAACATGCGTAGGGATTAAAACCCTTTGGATTTGCATAGGAATGTGGAAATTGTGGTATGAAAAATCTCGAAACGATCTACACTATAGATCGTAGGAGAGGAACTTGACCATTTGATCATGTAGATTAATAGACCATAATGTCATTAAGTGGCGGGAAAATATGGGCGACCAGAATTTGCACGCCTAGATCTACGGCCAAGGTTCCATTTCGGACCCCCATCGTCGTTCTACCTTTAACAAGGG
>CBVK0104025817.1:0-13565 GCA_900067695.1 Picea abies
AATAGGTTTTTGCAAGTTTTGACCAGTTATCTTCCGAGGTGGATTATGGGCAAACCAGGGCTCATTTTGAAAAAATGAGAGATGTTTTTCTCTAAAAAAGGATGAAATATAATAACCTCTCTCAGTTTTTTCACAGGTATCATGAATTGGGATAATCAAAGTCATGTCCGAGCATTATTTTTCAGGCTTCCATTTTTCCTGTTTTTGTCATGTTTTTTCAATAGATGTTTTGGAAAGTTGGAGATGAATTTCGAAAAACCGAGAGAGGTTTTTACTCAAGATGGGCTCATATACAATAAAATATTTCAGTTTTTTCACATATTTCATATTTGTGGAGACACAATCGTTTGAGTCAACCCCTATTTTCAACAGTCTGGCGCTTTTTTCATGGAAAACAGTTCAAAACTTTAAGGAAATTGTTTCTATTTTTGGCCAGGTTGTTGAATTCGACCTCCTGGTCCCGAGGGATAATTTTTCTATATAAATATTGTTGGTTGGTGTGGAATTGGGGGGAAGCAGAAGACCAACATTGTAATGTAGTTCACAATGAGCATATTTTTATTTTCCAAATAATAAAATCACAAGATTCTTGTGTCAAATACCATGGTGATGTATTTTCTTATGTAATTGTTTTTCCTATCTTCAAAATCACATTTTTGTATGAATTGTCTCAAGGAATCAAAATAATAGAATTTGTTGAATTAGACACTCCATTCTGGTTGTTGATAATTTCTATGTTTTCCTCTAAGATACAGGTGGAGAATTCTTAATTTCTCTTAATCTGCTATTGATTTGTTTCCTATCTCCTATTACTCCTTTCATTTAAAACTCTGAGATCCAATGTTTTGACTACCTTGCCCTGTAGATTAACCTTATAGAAGTTGGATTTGATTAATTTGTTGTTGTGACTCCATATCCCAATGGTTCTTCTTCTCTATTCCTACCCAATTATATAAATCAAAACCCTGAACTAGATAGCTAGCCTAATATATTCTTTAAAACAAAGCTAAAACTAATAGAGAGAGCCCTCTTCGGGTCTAGGGGGGCTAGATCCTAGACTCCAAAGAGGTCTGTGGTTACCTCTTTCAATTTCCTCCTCAGCCTAAGAAATTACGGAGTGATAACATATATGATAGGAAAACGAATAAGATTAAGGATTTCATGTGTTATAATATGAAAGAGATGCCCTAGGGGCCTCTAGTTGAAATAAACATATTCATAGAATGACCATAGATAATTCATACAAGATAACCTCATGCCATCAATCCATACAATAAAACCTAAGTAGACACCAAAACGTTGGCCTCTATTTGATCATTGTCTAAGTGTTTGTTCACTATGTAAAAGTGCATAGTTTGATTTTAATGCAATGAGTACCAATGAAATTATGGGTCAAGACATGATATTTTTCAACCCTAATTGTGGCCAAACAAATAACATATAAACTAGTTTGATAGAGGAGTAAAAATAGAGTTATATGTAAGAGACAATATGCATTGGGTCAAAATCAATGGAAGGCTTAACGTGGTTTGCATGTTTCTCATGAAAATCCAAAACCACTACCACTTAAGTAACACACACAAACATGAAGGTATATTTAATACTTTTCTAATGGATTGAGGGTTACCTTGTTCTCATTGTTCTTCGAATTTGATGACTAAGCTTAATCCATAACAACCTTCTTTTTCTAGATTTTTCCTTTTCAAATCACAAAGAGATTTCAACAAATCATATTCTCTTAGGGATCCACCATAGTGAATGTCATATAAAATAATATGTTAAAACTTGGCTCTTCTCAAATTTGAAAACTAGAAATCCAATCTTGAACATTTGGCTTGAATCTTACATTTCTTGCCACTACACTTTGCCTATACTTGGATTGATAAAATAGGGCACTACTACATGCATGGAAGGGATGAACATTACAAGATCAAAATTTGTTGAATCAACCTCTTATTAGATGCAGGGCATAATGGTAAGCCAAGCCACAAAATTATGAATGGAGGCAAGTGTTGAGATACAAGGGTTTTTCACTTTACATCTCCACCATTGGATGTATATCAATAGTTGCAATCCATTTCCCAAATTCAATATTTCAAACTCACCTTTGCTAATGCATTGTTCTTTTAATGCTTGTCATCAAATTGAACTTTTCCAATGTTTATAATGTTTTTCATGTCATTAATCCATACATGACAACCTCATTAGAAACCAAAACATTGGTCTCTATTTGATCATTGTTTAAGGGTTTGTTCATTGTGTAAAAGTGCAGAGTTTGAGTTTAATGTTGATGGTATATGCTTAAAACAATTGATGAATCTGGTTGTCCTATTGCATGTTTACACCGTTTACTCTTCCAATTATGACTTGCACATGTGATTTTTCTTTAGCACTATTTTATGGTTGAAATCTGGTGCAAAAACATGTTGTATACTGATCTAAATATTTGGTAATGGAACACTATGAATTGTGCTAAATGTTGTTATGATATTACTCTCATGGCATGTGAACTATAATACTTAACACATATATTCGATCTTTGTCTATGATCTGAGTTTGACAAGGCGTTATCATTGTTGGTATAGTCATTCAGTTGTTGTCCTTGTCACATAATTTAAGGGCATTGTTATAGCACTAATATCAAGATCTAGATAGCTACTTACCAAGGAGCTTATTAAGCAGATTATGAACCACAACTGTTATATCTTCCAACTACACATGCATACCTTGGAACAACGATATGTTTTTTCTTTATTTTCTTGATATGACATGAAAAAGAAGAATAATGAGGATGTCATGTGTTCTAATCTTACATTTCTTCCCACTGCACTTTGCCTATACTTGGATTGATAAAATAGGGCCCTATTGCATGCAAGCAAGGGATGAACATTACAATATCAAAATGTGTTGAATCAACCTCTTATTATATGCAAATCATAATGTTAAGCCAAGCCATGGAATGATGAATAAAGGAAATTTTTGAGATACAAGGGTTTTTCACTTTACATCTTCACCATTGGATGTATATCAATAGTTGCAATCCATTTCCCAAATTCAATATTTCAAGCCCACCTTTGCTAATGCATTGTGCTTGTAATGTTTCTCATCAACTTGACCTTTTCCAATGTTTATAATGTTTTTGATGCCATCAATCCATATAAGACAACCTCAATAGACATAAAAAAAAGTTGGACTCTATTTGATCATTGTTTAAGGGTCTATTCACTATGTAAAAGTGCAGATTTTCAAGCATGGCCCAAGCTCTCTCTCAAAAGGCAAGACTTTCCATTGGCGAGAGTTTGAGAAATAAAAAAGAGCCTCAAGGAAATTCTTAAGTTCTTTCATTGAAATATTTATAGCTCTGATTCCAAATAAAAATGACCCAAAATGTTTTGATGATAAGATATTGATCTCATTGTGTAATTCAATGTATAAATTAGTAAAAGGATGTTGGCAAACGAAGTTAAAGGAATTTCCTTTGATTTTATATCAAAAGAATGGTTTTGTTTTTAACATAATTAGTAAATCCATAATGCAATAGGAACAACAAAACAAGGTTTACACACAATTAAGGTGAGGAAACTTCTAGTAATGGCGATGAAATTAGATTTCACTAAGATTTGTGACAAGGTCAATTGGTTATATCTCATATTGATATTGATTCAAATAGGGATGAGAGTCCAAATTATAAACTAGATATGGGATGCCTAGCCTCATATTCTTTTGCAATATTATAAATGGTTTAACTTCTAAGTTCTTCTATGCTACTGGGGCTCTCAGGCAAGGCTTCCCAATGTCCATTTTTATTTCTTATGATTGTTGAAGGTTTAAACAAGATAGTAAAATCTAAATAAAAAGAAGGTTCTACCAAAGGCATCAAAATGGGGAATTCCCTCTCCTTGTCACACTTATGATGTAATTTTATTTGGGATAGGAACAATTAGGGAAGAAAATATGTATAAGGAGATCCATGACTCACATAGAAAGGCAACGAGAATGGAAGTGAATGTCCACAAGTCATCTATTTTATTCAATGGAATTTGGGGAAGAGCTAGAAAGACAATTTGTACATATTTTGTCTTTTACTCCCTTTCCTTTTGACAACAAGATAAAATATATTGGTTTTAACCTTAAACAAAATTATTACAGATTTAGATATTGGTTGTGGCTTTATGAAAAAATTGAAGGTAAAATAATTTATTGGTGTCACAAATGGTTTTTAAGGGGACGCAACCTAACCTTAGTAAAATCAATATTGGAAAGCATCATTTATTGACCATCTATAGCACACATTCCTAAATGTGTGTTAGAAAAAATAAAGAAGTGCTTTAGTTTTTTATGGACAGGGAAAAGAGATAAATAAGGTAATCCCTTGGTTAAGTGAAAAAGAATTTCAAGGTATAAAAAGAATGGAGAATAGAGATTAAAGAATATAAGATAAAGAAGGTAATACTTTGGTTAAGTGAAAAAAAACTTGCAAGGTCTAAAAAGAATGAAGAATAGAGATCAAAGAACATAAAATTGTTTAGGAAGGCCTTGGCTGCAAGAATTTCATGGAGGATGATGCAAAATAAAGGTATTTAGGGAAAAGTTATGTTTTCAAAGTACATAGGCCCTAGATCAATAGAGCAGTATATTATAAAATAAGAGGAGGCCTTTAAAGGGGGATCAATTATCTAGAAGGATTTAGTAAAAGCATTTCCATTGCTCTCAAGAAAATTCAAACTTTCAAAACCAATACAGAATGCCCTCAACAACTAGGGTATATTTACCTTAGCACATGTAGTTGATATTGTAGATGTAGCTAAGAAATGCACTTAACCCATGAACCTAACCCATGTACATAAGTGGTACACCTAAACCACACACCCTTGCATATAAAAGACATACCTATTCTAAGTGTGAATCACTACAGTTTGATTGAGGCACCACACTACTACAATAATGGCACAACCGCCACTGAAAGAAGAGACTAAGGGAGTGGAGTCACCACTCGGTTGCTAAGGGTAACCAAGAACCCAAAGGGAAGAAGACAAAAGAGAGAAAAAAATGCACTACATTAATTAGATTAAAAATGAGCTTAATGTTGACTTAGCGATGTGTTTTATATTTAAAGGTGGTTAAATTAGGTTTCCAAGGGTTTTCAACAACTAGAAAGACAATATAGGAATAGAAAGTAAATCTAGTTTACCTCTTAGTTATTTATGCATTATAACTACTAGAATGAAAAGGAAACCAAACTAAAGAAAATGGAGAAAGAGGGAGGATGATACTTGGGCTGGGAAGATCCAACTAACTTATTTGAAACATTAATAAGAGTTGATACTCCAGACACTCTAGAGTGGTACATATTCCTGCAAAACACTTGGGACTATGTCCCAAAATTAAGCATTTTTCCACAATACTTGATCAACAAAATAACATTACCAAGTACGGAAGATAAAGTGTAAATTCATCTATGGGTTTTTCTCCTTGTATTTGGTGTGTTGGTAACCTCCCTTGAGGTGTGGTTTAAGAGTGCCAAATTAAATAGTGAGGATGAAGCAAAGAAACCCTAGATCCAAGCCAATTAATGTAATAATAGATAGAAATAAAACCAATCGAGAGAGTATGCCTACAAGGGGAAGCCTCTAGATGGGAGAGAGTTGGATGAGATAGTTGATCCAAGTAATCCAATGGATTAGAAGGAGATAAGATAGATTTGACATACAAATATGACAGAGTTCAAATGCATTTGAGAGAAATATTTTGGACCTAAAACAAGACAAAAAGAATGGTGCTTATAGAAAATGGAACCAAATAAAAGCATCAAGGAAACCACAAACTAATTATTGGGAAAAATTATTGCATCATGAGTATTGGCTAGAAAGTTTGAGAAAAGAAACGTGATTTAGATAGACAAATTGTGAGCACTTTTACCGCTTTGGACGACATTTTTTGGGGTCACTATGTCTCTCATCTACCTGGTCTAGTTTCCTGTTGTTGTCAAGCTGGGTTGGGTCTCTGTCGAGGGTATATTTGTTGTTGTCGAGATAGGGTCTTTCCAAGGTATCTGTCGTAGGGTCAAGGTCTGATACAGTAGTTGATGTCAAGCTAGGGTTTGTCTGGGGTTTGTGTTCAGGGTCTCTGTCGCAGGGTCAAGATCTGATATATTTCATGTAACATATATGCCATATCTATTATATAACATATATGACATATATGTTATATATAATATATGTGTGTGTGTGTGTGTGTGTGTGTGTGTGTGTGTGTGTGTGTGTGTGTGATATATGACATATATCAGACCCCGACCTTGCGACAGAGACCCCAGACACAAACATATATGACGAGTTGTGTTGCAGGCTCTTCAGTTTTGTGGGATTCGACATTTCGTGCAATGGGTGATGTGATAAAAAGGAGTTGCATACTGGGTCCACTCAAATATTTGTTTTGGGACATTTGGAGGGTTGGTCGGTTCTTGGCTTGTTATCATGTCACTCGTTAAAACATGAGAGGTAAGTGTAGCAAAGCTCATCTTAGGAGGCACTTTGAAAGAGAAATATTCTCCACTCATTTTGGAGTTTGGGTGATCGTTGTGGATCCCTTGCAGGGATTTGCATATGTATTCCTTGAGAAAATTCATGGTAACACACGAATTGTGTTGCAAGATCTTCGGTTTTATGGGATTCAACATTTTGTGTGATGGATGATGTGATAAAAAAGAGTTGCATATTTGGTCCACTCAAATATTGGCTTTGGGCCATTTGGAGGGTTGGTCGGTTCTGGGATCGTTATCATGTCACTTGTTAACACATGAGAGGTAAGTGAATCGGAGCTCATATTGGGAGGCACTTTGAAAGATGACTCTTCTCCACTTGTCATGAAATTTGGGTGATTGTTGTGGCTCCCTTGTAGGGCTTTGCATCTGTATACCTCGGGAAAATTCATGGTAACACATGAGTTGTGTTGAAGCCTCTTTGGTTTTGATGGATTCAACATTTTTTGCGATGGGTGATGTGATAAAAAGGATTTTCATACCTGGTCCACTCAAATATTGGCCTAGTTTGGCCATTTGGAGGGTTGGTCAGTTCCGGGCTCGTTATCATGGTTCCTTTTTCCCTAAGTAAGTCTCCTTTATTTGGTGATATTTCTTTGTTGTTGGTGTCATCACATGGAGGTATTATGCTAATGTTATGGCCTAGAAACTCTATTATTGATTCTCTAATATTATTCCACCTAATAAATATACTTTCCTTAGCCACTTATTATTCCTCTTTGTGTTCTCATTCTTCATCCTCTAGATTTCAACATCTTTTTACCCAAATCAATCTAGGTGATTCTCTAACAACTCCAGTCTTCAATTTCTCTAGTGATGTAGATTCATTTTCTTCTTATTTATCCTCTTTTTCATTTCCCCGGATTCTTTGATTTATGTGGTATAAACCTTGGGATTGGGCTTGGGTTGCTTGTCTTTACTACATAGTGTTATTGCTTGTTTTACTTGTTGCTCTATTACTATGAATGGACGGATATTTGGAGGTGTTCCCTGTGTATCTACACAAGGTATCAATAAAATTTTATGCATGCATGTCTATTTCAAGCAAAACATAATCATAATGCTTATCTAGAATATTCCTAAGGATGTTGATACCCTCTACTATTGTTTGAATCATCCATGTATACCATCACCGAAAGGATTTGTTTGTCTCATCATGGAATTCTTTCTCCTTGTTATATTTCCAAATATTAAATTTGGGTTCTTAGAATGTTTATGTGACTTAAGTGTTGAAATCTCTTCCTTCCTAAGCTTCACATAAAATCATATCAAGAAGAAAAATCACCCAACTATAATGAAAATCCGTACCATTCTTCTATGTGTCAAGACAATCTTCTATCAACTCATTTTGAAGGTATAGGGCCCAACACATCTTAATTCCTTGTCCACATCATTGCACAACATGGATGACTCCAATAGGGAATTCATATTTTATGCATATTTGGAACAATTTACAAGCTAATATTTGGGTCATAAACTATACTTTTAGATCGTTGATCAATCAAATTATGATGCCATGTGTCCCATAGTGTGTTATGAGGGTGAAGAGTTTCGTGTTATATGTTATAGTTTATATGTCCTAAGGTCTATAGGGGTTGACAATTACTGTGATTAGTGGTTTTGGGGTAAGTGACTATAGTGGTTTGGAGTAAGTGACTATAATGGGAATATATGTTAAACATTAAAAGTTATAGTTGGGTTTATAATAATTAGTTTTTAGTGAAGATAAGATTTATAGGGATCAAGAAAAAGGTTAGGAGTTAGGGATGATAATATGGATTAAGGGATATAGTGTTACAATTTTATGTGATATAATAAGAAATGAATATATGTTCTAAATAATAAGTAAACATGTGCTAGTTGCTAGAAATTTATTGTTCATTTGATAACACTCTATAAAACATGTTTTGTGTAATTTTCATATGGTTCAAGAAAGAAACAAATTTTGAGTGATCATTGGGCCTTCCAAATGAGCCTCCATCGGGGGTGATGAAATCTGTCGAGGGTGCAACTCAAGTGAAGGTATGAAAAAGACTAGTTATAATGACCTCACAGAGAATACCACACCCAAGGTGATGAAATACAAAGGAGTCATAAAAGGAGATGCATCATCTATCTCAGGTACCATTCCTAATCCAATGAAAAAGTACATGCACTTGAATTTGGGAGATATGAATTATAGAGATTACATGTACATGAATTTGGGATATTATAGGATTTACATGGATTAGGGATTATATGAGTCAAGGGTATTATATGTTAGGGATGACAAGTCATAGGGTTATGGTTCATAGTAGTTTAGAGTTCATCCCAATTTAGAATTTTAGTGGTTAGAGACTAGAATATTAATGTTTATAAAGGTTAGGAGTTAATGGTTTTATAGGTTAGACATTAGAATAATAGTGTTTATAGGGTTTGTGTTTCAAATTATAGATTTCAATGGATATGGGTCATATAGGTTATGGGTTTTATATTGGTTTTAAGGTAAGGAGTTAAGGGTTGTTGGGATTGTAATCATTAGAGGTTAAACATGCTATGGGTTATAAGAATTATTGTTTAAGGGTTTAGTTCTTAAGAGTTAGGGGTTATCCAAGTTAATGGTTGTGATGTTAAGGTTTATAGGATTTAGGCATTAGTGTTTATAAGGTTTATGTTGAACACATCAATTACAAGAGTTATGTTGGTTGGAATTTAGGGGTTATATAGGAAAGGGATTCTCATAATGTTTAAGGTCAAATGTTACATGGTTTATTGTTTACAATGGATTATTCTTAAGGGTCATAGGGGATATAGATAAGTTGCATAGGTTGGTGTGATAAATGTTAATGTTTTAATGTATTAGGAGTTATACGACAATGTTTAGATGGGGTATTTGTTAAGGTTTATATGGGTTAGGTATAAGGGTTTATGTGAGTTAATGGTTTGGTGTTATATGCTATAGGATAAGTGACTATAATTGTTACAATTTACACATGTTAAATTTTATATTCCTTAAGGGAGTTTAGGGGTTGTAGGCATTACTGGGGTTACAAATTATGCATTATAGATTTTTGGATATAGGGTTAAATTCTTAAAGTGGGATTATGTATTTTAGGGGATGTACAATGTATTTTATCTATTTCTTTTAAAATTCGTTCGAGATGCACATTCCTACATCTAGTATTGTAAGGGAATGCAATAATGTCAATAAAAAAGTACTTGATAAATTGCACAAGATTCATCAGTTATTTCTTGTCTTTGTTTTTTTATCCATATATAAAGAATATAAAAATAAGTACGAAATCATTATTTAAATACAAAATCTCATCTAGCACCTTCTTCTTGCCACCAAACTCATGGTCCTAATTGGCATGATTTTGGTTTTAAACTACATATGCAATGAATATAAAGAGAATGACCATGATGATGGGTATGTTGGGAGTTCCATGCATGACATTAATCCGAGAAAGTTCAAATGAAACAAGGATGAGATCGGATATATAGAGTGGGTGTGTGAGTCATATTTGAGTCTAGAAACCCTCCCATATCGTCAAGGCATGTGAACATTCCATCCATGTCAAATTTTAATGCATATATAAATAGTTTGAAAAATTTTCAATGTTGGCCCCATTCGCAGGTCATTGTTTACCATGTTGAGTCCTAGTACAATGTATTTTAGTTGTTTCTTTTAAAATTCGTTCAAGACGCACGTTGCCGCATTTAGTATTGCAAGGGCATGCAATAACGTCGAAAAAAAAGTACTTGATAAATTGCACAAGCTTCATCAATTATTTGTTGTCTTTTTTTTCCTCTCATCGAAGTACTTTTTTTCTCCATAAAGAATATAATTATAAGTAAGAAATCATTATTTAAGTACGAAATATCATCTAGTGCCTTCTTCTTTCCATCAAACTCAAGGGCTTAATTGGCATGATGCTAGTTTTGAATGAAATAGGCGATGAATATAAAGAGCATAGCCATGACAGTGGGTATGTTGAGAGTTCCAAGCATGACATTAATCCGAGAAAAGTCAAATGAAATGAGGATGAGATATGATATATAGAGTGGGTGTGTGATTCATATTTGAGTCTGGAAACCCTCCCATATTGTCAAGGCATGATAACAGTCTATACATGTCAAATTTCAGTGCATACAAAAACATTTTGAAAAAAATTCAATGTTGGGCCCCATTCATAGGTCACTGTTGCCCATGTTCAGTCCTAGTACAATGTCTTTTAGCCGTTTCTTTTAAAAATCCTTTGAGACACAAGTTCCCACATCTAGTATTGCAAGGGAACACAATAACGTCAATAAAAAAGTACTTGATAAATTGCAGAAGCTTCATCAATACTTATTTCTTGTCTTTATTTTTTTCTCTCGTCTAAGTAGTTTTTTCCTCCATAAAGAATATTAGTATGAAATAATTATTTAAATACTAAATATTATCTAGAACCTTCTTCTTGCCACCAAATTCATGGGCCTAATTGGCATGATGTTGGTTTTGAACGACATAGGCAATGAGTATAAAGAACATGACCATGACGATGGGTATGTTGGGAGTTCCATGCATGACGTTAATCCAAGAAAGTTCAAACGAAACGAGGAAGATATCAGATATATAGAGTGGGTTTGTGAGTCATTTTTGAGTCTAGAAACACTCCCATATTGTTAAGGCATGTGAATAGTCTATCCATGTCAAATTTAAGTGCATACATAAACAATTAAAAAAAAAATCAACGTTGGCCCCATTCACGGGTCATTATTGCCCATGTCCAGTCCTAGTACAATGTCTTCTAGTTGTTTCTTTTAAAATTCATTTGAGACGCATGTTCCCACATATAGTACTGCAAGGGCATGCAATAACATCAATAAAAAATTACTTGATAAATTGCACAAGATTCATCAATACTTATTTCTTGTCTTTGTTTTTTTCTCTCATCTAAGTACTTTTTTGCTACATAAAGAATATAATTATAAGTACAAAATCATTATTTAAGTACGAAATCTCATCTAGCGCCTTCTTCTTGCCACAAAAATCAAGGACATAAATGGCATGATGTTGGTTTTGAACAACATAGGAGATGAATATAAATAATACAACTATGATGATGGGTATGTTGGGAGTTCCATGCATGACATTAATCCAAGAAAGTTCAAACTAAACGAGGATGAGATCAGATATATAGAGTGGGTGTGTGAGTCATATTTGAGTCTAGAAACCCTCCCATATCTCTAGAAACCCTCCCATATCATCAAGGCATGCAAACAATCTATCCATGTCAAATTTCAATGCATACAAAAATAGTTTGAAAAAATTTCAACCTTGGCCCCATTAAGAGGTCATTGTTGCCCATGTCCAGTCCTAGTACAATGTCTTTTAGTTGTTTCTTTTAAAATTTGTTCAAGACACATGTTCATGCATATAGTACTGCAAGGGCATGCAATAACATCAATAAAAAAGTACTTGATAAATTGCACAAGCTTCATTAGTTATTTCTTGTCTTTGTTTTTTGCTCTCATCTAAGTACTTTTTTGCTCCATCAAGAATATAATTATAAGTATGAAACAATTATTTAAGTATGGAATCTCATCTAGTGCCTTATTCTTGCCACCAAACTCAAGGTCCTAATTGGCATCATGTTAGTTTTGAACAACATATGCGATAAATATAAAGAGCACGACCATGATGATGGGTATGTTGGGAGTTCCATGAATGAAATTAATCTGAGAAAGTTCAAACTAAACTAGGACTAGATTCGATATATAGAGTGGGTAAGTGAGTCATATTTGAGTCTGTAAACTCTCCCATATAGTCAAGGCATGTGAACAGTCTATCCAAGTCAAATTTCAGTGCATACAGAAATAGTTTGAAAAATTTTCAACGTTGGCCTCATTCACATGTCATTGTTGCCCATGTTCAATCACAAAACACTGTATTTTAGTTGTTTATTTTAAAATTCCTTCGAGACGCACCTTCCCACATATAGCACTGCAAGGGCATGCAATAACATTGATAAAAAATTACTTGATAAATTGCACAAGCTTCATCAATACTTATTTCTTGTCTTTGTTTTTTTCTCTCATCTAAGTAATTTTTTTCTCCATAAAGAATATTAGTACGAAATAGTTATTTAAATATGAAATCTCATCTAGCGCCTTATTCTTTCCATCAAACTCATGGGCCAAAGTCCCATGTTTTTGAACAGTTTCGACAAAGATGTTATAGAAATGACGAACATGTTCATTGAAACTTCATTGTTGGATTACTATGACAACAATGATGACATTTAATATGGTGGTATAAAGATGAATGAGCTTCTTTTGGTTTCGAGAATACTTTATTCTCTATTGAACAAGGCCAACCACATGAATGTGGAAGATGATATTTCCCCTCCCCTCCCCCTCACATCACTCTCCATTCCCCAATACTCAATCTATAAAATAGAAAACAATCGAAAGCAACATAGTAATCATGCATAGAAACTACCAAAACAAAAATTAATTAAGGTACACTAAATTGTGTTTGTAAATGATAATTTCATCTTAGCACATACACTATGGCCACTATTTTTAGGTTTGAAATAATAAACAACATGTCACATAGGACATAAAAAAATGGCATAAAACTTAAAAACATGTAAATAACCCAGATAAATAAATTATTTAACCCACATAAGTAATCATCCTTCTTTTAACCCAGATAAATAAATTATTTAACCCACATAAGTAATCATCCTTCTTTTGTGTCTTCTTCTTCATCCAAATTGACATTTGTATGATCATCCGGTTCAGAAATGGTGTTAAAAGGATTGGTGATATCATCATCATCATCAATGTCATTTCTGAGCATATATTCATTGATATCATCGTCAAGAACTACATCTTCTTCGTCTTCTTCGTCTGTTGACCCATCTTCCTGCTTTGTCTCTAGCACATCATCTTCTTCTTCAATATCATATTCTTCTTCTACAATACACTTTATTGACCTTCCTCTTGGATCATATCTAACAACAAATGACTAGTCCCTCTAACCTGGAACCTTTGAGTA
>CBVK0104025828.1:0-13204 GCA_900067695.1 Picea abies
CATTAGCACAGAGAATTAAAGAAACTTATGGCAATGTCGAGAAGGGCACGCAAGGCTACAAGGTCGCCTCTATCCAGAGTTTCACAATGCGCCTTGCTTGTCAGCTGATCGCGGTCAAGCTAGTTTGTAAGAATAGACCAACTCAAGTGACTGGATTCATGGTCGACCTCGCAGGGAAGTGCGTAGAGGGACTACAGATGAACTGGGTGCAATACCTTGTCAATCAACTAGAGCTTGATTGCAAAGAAGCGCAAGACCAAAGGTATGAGTTCCACTTTAGTTGTCTTTTCATACTGATCGCTTTCATTGCCTGGGAGCTACCAGAAGGTGCCACTTTCCTAGATATCGAACCCTTCGAACCATTGGATACAAAGTTTTGTACGCTTTGGTATTCCAACAACATGAACAAGCAGTGGCAGTCCAATGCCGTATTCAACGCCTATTACAACCAGTTGAAGATCACAATCCAGTCTACACCGTGCATCACCCCGAACACACTTCACAGGTTTATACCCTTAATGAAATTCATCGCGGACCACCACTTCACCTATATTACAACGCACACTGATGAGCATAAACAATAGCTCCAGTCATATTACAAGTTGAAAGAAGATGACTTGGAAGAGATTACCAAGGAATGGTCGACAAACTTCCTTGTTCCAGTGGACCCTGCAGAGATGTGCAATGTGGATAGCCCTGAAACTATGTCAGACACACTTGGACCAAGAAAGACAAAGAAACATGATTAAGTGCATGATCTCCATAGCACATCGGTGAATACCTCTTCGATCTCACCTGAGAAGGGAGATTATGGTGGAGAGCTAGGTGGCACAGAAGTTGAGCAAAACAAAGGCGAAGTTACTCTGCCTAGAGAGGAGGAGGATCCATCCAAGAAAAGGAAGTTTACCCCACCAAAGCCTTCATCCTGGAAGAAAGCTAAACCCACCAGGACTACGTTTAAGACTACCCTCACCCCAGACGACCTCAAATTCTTAGTCATTGCGTTGAATGACGCTTCACTGGAGATCACAAAAAAGCAAGAAGCGAAGCATGAGGAGGTATTCAGCTGAATCAAGGGTGAACTTCAATAGGTGCAGAAGGCACTACAATCCAGCCATACATTTTCTATTGTGCCCTCGACAAGTGGAATAGAAGAACCAGGAGATGAGCCAGCCCAATTGCACCAGATTGTCGATAAATTTGAAGCTTGACTTCGACGAGCTCAGGAAGAGACAATGCAAGCCACCCAAGCTTTGGTGCAGGCATAAGAAGATCTGCTAGAACAATGCAGTAATGCATAATGAGAAAAAATAGCTCTTCAAGCAAAGTGGGAGGAAGATAAAGCAGTGCTACAACAAGATAAGGAAAAGTTGCTCGTAGAGCAACTCGAAGTACAGGAATGGGTTCACAAAGCACTTCGCTCTGTGAAAGTCATCGAAGTCTAGATAGAAGAATGGGTTCCACAGCAGGTGGCACAACTGGAAGGAGTGATCCAACAACTTCAACAACGCATCGCAGAACTAGAACTTCGCACTGTGCCCAAGACTCCTTAAGAAATAAGAGATCTAAGAGAGGAAACTGCCTGCAACATATTTGACCAATTAAAAGCCTTTGCCTTGGAATACAAGAAGATGATCTCCAGAAGCACTCAGACGTATGAAAACCTCACAGAAAATCCAGATTTATAGGCGTTAGAGTCATAGCTCCAACACACAAAGCATCAGACAAACACGTTACAAGCATAGTTGAAGGCCTTGTCACTAGTTGAGAGAATGAAGAGGTTTCCAGAACAAAGCACAACCCAACAACAGGTACACATGCTTCAGAGTAAAGTAATGGAAGTCTCTCAATGACTTCAACCAATGTGAGAGAAGGCATGTCAACTATTCACTGAAGTTGAAAACCAAGGAGTAGAACTTGAACAGGTTGTGAGTACAACAAAACAATGCCTAGAGAGACTAGTCAATGATGCACTCATCCAGGAATTCACCGAACAAGAGGCCATCGCAGTGCAGTAGGTCGAAGCATATTGAGTCAATCTTGAGGCATTCGAAGCAAAATTTTTCAGACCAGAGTGACTTGGGATGAGTCACAGGTAAGTGTTGGGGGCCTGTTGGGCCTTGACCAAGTTTTGAAGTTACTTGGTCATATTTGACCATTTTTGGGACTTCGAAAGCCTGTCGAAGATGGAGCACCAGACAAAGCAGAGATCAAGGGATCTTGGCCTACTTTCAGGTCCCCTTTTGGGTTTTGGGACGATGTAATGGGAAAGGGATGTCGGCCCGTGGGTTTACCGACATTTAGGCCCACTTGTAATGTATAAATAAACATCTAGGCATCTAGTAGAGGAGGATTGTATCTATGTGATTTTTGAAGTTACTTAGTAATATTTGACCCTTTTTTTGACTTCGACAGCCTGTCCAAGATGGAGCGCCAGACGAAGCAAAGATTAAGGGATCTTGGCCCACTTTCAGGTCCCCTTTTGGGTTTTGGGACGATGTAATGGGAAAGGGATGTCGGCCCGTGGGTTTACCGACATTTAGGCCCACTTGTAATGTATAAATAAACATCTAGGCATCTAGTAGAGGAGGATTGTATCTATGTGATGTAAGCTAAGTGATAATAGTCTATGTAAGTTCTCTATGCATGACTGTAAAAGGTTTACAGAGATAAGTGCAAGTTGTTGTAGAAGTTATAGAAGGATTTGTGCTGTAAGCGCAAGGAAGAAGGATCTAGGGAGCTGCACAGATCTTCTGTCCTATGCGAGGAAGGGTTTTTGATGGCTTTGTGCCTGTAACCGATTGGAGATGCTAATAAAGAAGAAGAGTTGGTGGACATAGCCCCAGGGTGGGGGTGAACCACGTAAATCTATGTGTTATGCTTTGTGCCTTGACTTGATGTTATTATCTCTGCTTTTGCTAAGTGCCTTGATATACTTAGATAGATCTATTTATTCTTTGTGCTTATTAGATGCGTATGGATAGTAGATATGATATGTATGAAGATGATTAGTGTGGATCTACTATATCTGATCTGTTTTGCTGTTATTACGTACTGAAATCCTTTAGATCTAGATGAATGCCGCGATGCTCTATACTATCTGCAAAGTATAATAAGGGTTGAACATTGATGAATGATTGATGCTAAGTGATCTATAAGCGATATAATCACATATATGTGTCCCAGCTAAGGTTGCATATACCTGAGTCTTGCAACCATCCCTACCTCTACCTCGAGTGAGACTTCATCTTCTTTGCAGGTGTTGCCGAAAGGGCCGGTAGTTAGGGTTTTGTTGGTGCACTCTTGTAGTGTTGAACCTTGGGTCTGCCCTTGTTCCAACAAGTGCTATAGTCTTTCCATATCAAACCACTCTATGGCCTCACACATGGCTAGCTCTACTAGCATTCACTTTTATAACAAGATTATATCTCATGTCTACCTTGGTGATTTCTCGTAACCAACAACGACAATATGACATACCATTTTTTCTCACATGAATGCATTCAAAATATTAACACCTTTATATGTCTAAGGTGCCCCTCTTTTACCACACCAAATGTGATATCATCCACATGAATGCATTCAAATTACATAATTATACTAATGCAACATCAAATCTTGACTGCAATGATTCTTACCTAAATTCCCTTCAACATTTATGCTACATAAGCACACATAATTCATACCTTCATGGCTGCCATCAATTTATTTGATGCTACCTGATCACTTGGTGTTTGATAAATGCTGATAGGTTCCATTCACCAACCTCTCGATAAACTTTTTATTTTCCTCATCTTATCTTTGTAAGACTGATTATCATATGCTATAGCATCATCAACATATTTAGCCATGCTATCATCCATTTCCTTGTTACATAATTATCATTAGGCACTTTCAATCATAATAACATATTTATTTCATATATAAAAGAAAACTACTCTTAGTCTATAAGCATGCTATATATATGGTCAAACAATTTTATATGCACTCTACATCATTCTTAGTATGCCCTCTAGTGCATATTTATTCCAACTATATCTTTCAATTCCAACATTCATATGCTTTTAAACTATCAACATATAACAACTCTTTCAATACTAAAAATATATTAATAAAGCAAGATAAAAGTTCATAAATACCCCTTCATTAGCATGGCTTCCTTGCTAGCCATATTCATCATTGTTGCTACAAAAATTGCATCAACATCCTTTAACATTTTGCATCTTTTTTTTCTAATCTTTGGGTTATCCTCAAATTCCACCGAATTCTTGCAAATACTCTATTTTCACTCTGATCATTGTTACTCCCTATTCTGAGCACTTTCTAGCCAAGTCCATCTTGGCTACTTTACATTTACAACCAATATATTATCTTGGTATTATTTTATCAACATCTTCTTCCTTTTCTAGGCCAATCTTGCCCAAATTTTACTTTGTTTGAACTTTCAACAGTTGTGATGCTATAGTTTTATGATTCCAACTTAATATTACTATTGTAGTCTTTATAACCACCCTCTTCTTTTTTGGCCATTTTTTTTTCTTTAGCCTTGAATTCATTAGTTAGCATTCCATCATAGTATAATGATTGCATTTTATGTCAGTGTAGCTTCACAATGACTCCTCTAGAGTTCACTCTATTTTGCACCCAACCGTAAATTCAACTGGACCTTCCAACATTTCATAGCATTACAATTTATTCCTTCCATATTTAGATGGTCTCTTTCAAATCTCATCTCCTTTGCAAATAATATCAAACACATATATGCTTTCCTTCTCATATGTCTTCTTAATATTTCCATCTAGGAAATCACTGCACTTCTTGTGTTCTTCTTTGATTTGTCATCCATTTAAACACTTGAAATGCGCTCAACATTCTTTACATGCATCAACAATTCTCATTCATTGTTGTCATCAGTCCTTGAGTGCTGCAATATCTTCCAACTCGCTTGAAATTCCACATTATGGAATCCATTGCCATTATCTCTACCTGTCCGTGGAATTTGTTCAATTATGAAATTCCTCTTCACTTCATTGGAATATTCTTTGTGAAGTCTAATTCTGTCCACCAAAGTATGGCATTTTTCACCCACTAGCTTATTGCATGCCTCTTAGTCTTGTCATGGTTTCTTGGTTGTAAACAATAACTAGTTCATGCCTCTTAGTCTTGTCATGGTTTCTTGGTTGTAAACAATAACTAGTTGCAATGGTTATGACTCTCACAAATATCTTCTCCTAATGTAGGTACCTTCCATACCTTGGCCAAATATTCTCTTGTGGCATATAATATTCTGATCCAATAAACTAGATATCTCAAGGATCCTTATACATGTCACCATTTCTTTGCTTCATACTATATTCAACTAGAATGACCATGTCGTTCTCTATATCTTCTTTTGTAATTTCAATTGCATTGATTAATTACAAGAAATATTCTATAGGCATCCTCATTCAAGACATAAGTTTATGGTTCCTTTATTCTTAATGACTGAACCTAGAATTAAATATGTAACAGACCTTAACAATCGTCATTCATGGAATTTTATCACCTTGTAAATAGAGCATGACATAACACCCTCTCCTTGAGTATTCCTATTTACTAACAATACTACCTCATTGGTTAATGCTCATCTATTTTTTTATGGCCATGCTTTTGCATCTCCAACCGTGCCTCCACATCACTGCATAGGCACCATCATGAAATATACACAATCTTCCCTGTTCAATTTTAATTTTTGTATACACCTTTGTCATTTGGAACACCTTTTAAAAAATAACACTACTTCATAAATCTTACCCATTTAATAATATCACTGTTCACTAAGCTCAAATGTCTTTTTTCCTGCAACATTCTGAAATATCTAGATGTATAATTTGAAATATTAGACATATTATCATGTTCTCTTGTGAATGATATTTCCAATGGCTGTACTCATGGAATAATGGATTTTGGATTTTTTTTGCATCTCATTGAAAAACCTTTTGAATATGGCCAAATTATCCACTAGGTATTTTTATGTATGATCCCCTAGATCACTATAAAAATTTCATTAGTATTGAGGCCTTTGTTAAAAAGTACCACCATATTATTCAAAAACCTCTAAAATTTCAATCTCTATAAATTTGGAGAAGAATTATCTAGTGGCCCTCATTGACACTTTTATGGCCCTCGAAAATGTGGATCAAACTCCAAAATTTCACCTGAATATGATATTTTTTGCTTCGATTATGGCCAAAACAAGTTTTTGGCTCCAAATATGATATTTTTTGCTTCGATTATGGCCAAAACAAGTTTTTGGCTCCAATCTTTTTTTAAAATATGTTATCTTCTTGCTGCAGTGGCAACTTGGTTGACATGCCATGGCACATGGCTGCTGATGTGGCATTGGTTTCTACTTTTCATCCCTTGGTGAGACCATGTCACCACCCTTGCCTCTTCAGCCGATGATGTCATCATCCGAGCCCCACCTTACCTTTTTCCTTTAATATTTTATTTTATTATAATTTGCGGCCCCACCTGTACCTGGTTGTCCTTTTATACCATCTGGCATGAACTGAACGATCGATGGGATAGGGGGTCCCACTCTACCTGATCCATTCCACCTAATGCCTTATCATTAGTTGATGGGATCAATGGGGTCCCATCTCCTATAGTCTTTGGCTAGTGCGCATGTTTCTTTGCTATAGATATTAGATATATGACTGAGATTGATTATGGGCCAATGACTAGCATAGGGTTTAATTTAACTTAGTGGTACCATATCTTATTATCACCATGGTTTTTCTAGGGGAAATGTGTCACTCCCACAATGATTATGGGTCCCCAAGGAAACCTCACAAAACCATCTTCTTTAAACCCATACTTTCCTTTGTTGGCATGGCCACCTGCCACTGTGGACCTTGCCACCTATGCACCCCAAATCCACCTGGTAGTACCCACAATGATTATGGGTCCCCAAGGAACCCTCACAAAACCACCTTCTTTAAACCCATACTTTCCTTTGTTGGCATGGCCACCTGCCACTGTGGACCTTGCCACCTATGCACCCCAAATCCACCTGGTAGTACCCTGATGTCTCAATGCCACCCTTCTATCCCATGCCATTGTTATGAGTCCACGTCATCTTCCACGTCATAATTTCAAAAATTTAATAAAAAATATGTATATTTTTTGATTTGTTTTACTCCACACGATTGCCATGAAATCTCTAGAATCAATTCCTCTGGGCTGAATTTGACCTATGGGCCTACCAATTCGACATTTCCAAGCTATTATTCTATGGAATTTCATTCAAAAATTGGGGATTATTCTAATTTTAGGATTTTCCTCAATTTATTTCCTTGAGGAATTCCGTTGAATAGTTGGTCTGCAACTTGTAATTGTTTTTTATTTTTTTCCAATTTCTCCTCGCAATGTTTCCATTCAGGAATATAGACTCTACCCCACACCATCTAGGAAATTTTCAAACCCCATGAATTCCTCGATTGCAACAATTACACAATTTTCCACATAGACATTTTTTCAAACACATGAGCTGTAACTATAAATTATTCTTAGCCATGTCAAATGGTTCTTGGCCCATACAACTCCAATGCTGTAACTGATCTCTAATACCACTTTGTAATGTACCCAACCACCCTAATATGCTGTTAGGATGGTGGGGTGCTCCAAATTTCTCCTACTTGCTCAATATTTTGCTTTGATACATTTTATAATATGCCCAACCCCCTAACAAGGATGTAATCCACATTACATAACTCTGATACCATATTTGTTTATTATCATGTTGTTAATTTAATTAATGCATACAACATAAAAATGCAGTCTCACACATATGAACATAACAACAATTCATTCATAACGTAACACCAATAATTCAACATAATTACACATAACAACATATACACTTATCTCCTGGGAATAATTCACTAATTGGATGCAGACAAAAGACGTTCCACCCGACCATAGGTTGTGTTGCACATAAAATTTATACAAGAATCCACCCTCGAGTTGATGCTATGACTCCATAAGGATGAATTTCCTATATTTGGCTCTAATCCTCTTTCTCAACCCATTCCCAAAATTTATACTTTGTTCATTCTCACAACAATCCTAATACACCGACTCTCTTTCCTCTTCATTCTGCACAACCCAAGGAATTAAATCCCCTCCTCTTCCATGCATTCCCTTGGACTATTCCATTTCCTCACAAGGCTCTAGTACAAACTAGATAGGAAATATCAATGCTAGGAACTTCAAGTATTCTCAACTGTAATTACTTGTCTCGATGGCTTCCATTTCCTTGGAACATGGACACAATTTCTCTCATGGGTTCATGCCAATCAATACCCATAATTTCAATACAACATACTTTTGATTCAATCATCCCACACACACAAGCTCTGAGATCACTCACCCCCCAAGGAAGAATGACATAATCTGTTGCATAACCAAAATACATGCATTATATTTTCATGTTCTCAACTTAACACATGGCCTCTTAAGAAGCCCACGTATCTCACTTGGAGAACTTATCCAAGGTTGATATGGCTTAGGATGTCATAAAATCAAAGACTTAGGCTTAGGATAAAATATTATTATTTTTGGATTTGGCCCCCCTTGAAGCCCCCTCGATCCCCCTTTCATTCATTTATCGTGGGATCATATTCCCCCATGTTGTCATTCCTTGTTTGGAGTCGATGATGTTTATTTTTATTAATATCAATGCACAATTACATATTACATTGTCTGGCCCTGTTACATTTATCATATACATATTTACATTGTTAATTCGAGGATCAAACTGGGGTATTACAATGATATGGAGGCACAATTGGTTGGGCAAGAGCATGGTAATATGAGGTGATTGTCATCTAGAAAATAATTTGAATGTTTGACTAAGGATGGCTAGGAATACCTAGAAGATATGACTTGAAGGTAAAGCATGAAAAGGGAAAGGGGCCAAGGATGCTAGTGCCATTAGCTATAAATTAATGAAATTCATTTATCTACAATTGTTATTTGAAAATTCTAATTGCAGAGGTTCAAAGCTATGCATGCTCTTGATTATAAGAAACCCGTTATCCCCATTTTTTGTAGAATCAAGGAGATTATGTCTCGAGGCCCTCATGTTGCAGACATGGAGTGCCGAGAGACTACATGACTAACAATATCCTTTTGCATGGATGGAGACCCTTCTCACCACCACAAAGGTCATAGATTTTCAGATGACATCCACCACACCAGATGGCTTCCGAGAGGGAGTGGGCCTTTCTCCATGAGGTACAACTCAAGTATTATGGTGAGTGTCATTTCAATATTTGAGGCATTTGAGTATGTTGTATCTTAGACCACTTTAGATTTCATCACATATGCTTGGACATTATGCCTTTTACCCTGATTCACCTTGGTGGTTGACATTGTTCCCTAGTAAGTGGTCTTCCTTGGGGATGGGTTTGCTACTAGGAACTCCCTTGAAGATCCATCATGTAGTGTCCCCAAGGCCGAGCCCTGTTGCAAATCAGGATATATGAAATGAATTGTCAACATGTTCTATAGGCTGGTGAGCCAAGTTTTGTATAACTAGTAGGCTTATGTGTTTGTTAGGCCAGGGAGCCTAAATGTTGAAGGCCAGGAGCCTGCTGATGTACTTGTATGTATGCAACCCATCAATAAAATATAGACACCCGCCAGGTGCAGACCGACCATGATGAATGAGTGATGGTAGCCCCCTCTCACGGCTTACTTCGTATGTTTTATTTTCATGCACTAGTGTTGACACTTGTCACCCTGGGAACTGCATGCGTTCCATCCGTACACCCTCCTCCCACCACTTGGGAAATCAGGTGTCCTTCCAAAAGGACTTAGGATATTGGAAACATTTCTTGACCTAGGGAAAGATCTACCCAATAGGACACCTTGTCAACTCTCCCATATTCAAGATTGCAAGTCCCATAATGTCTTTGAGCACTTAATTGTTTGACATGGTAATATTTGATGCACATGCTTAGGTGGCTCATTTATTGACTTGATTTACTTATCATGATATTTTGACTTTAGATACTTGGAGGGTGTGCTTATTTGTATTTGTAGGACTTAGTTGGTGGATAGTTTTGGAGAAACAAGCCTAACTTGGGCTTCCATGGGGCTTGAATCCCACAGGTGGATGCCAAGGGAAAACATCATAGATGAGAGAGATAAAACTTTAGAGGCCTAGAATATGACTTGGATGACATAACTTAGCCCCCACATGCCAAACATTTTTCCTAAGAGATGCAAAACATCACCTTTAGAGGCATGGCGTCACCTGGGGGGGTTGGGATTTGGTGGTGAGGTTGATAAGCATTGTAACAAGGATGTTTTGATGGGTTTGAGGCTTAGACCATGAAGGAAATGACTTGGATTCTTGACAAATGGCTTTGGTAATCCTTTCTACACTCTTCCATCACCAACAACTTTCCCCTAGTGCCAAAATGTCCCCTAAAGGGGTGGCATCTTTATAAACTAGCGTTTTCTTTGTGAGAAAAGTGAAATTAAAGTGAATTGTTTAATATTACTTTGAAAAAAGGGGAAATATTAGGGTTTTTGACCCCTAGTATTGTGTTTTACCCTAAATTATGTGGAAAACTATCTTAGTGACATTATGTCTAAATAAGAGATCATAAGATCTCATTTTAACATAACTCTCCCACTTGTGAGAAATACTTGGACTGGAATTTTCGCTACACTTGGAGTATTTTGCCTCTTGTGCTATGGATTGATGTCTTTTGGTTATGGTTATTGATAATGATGATGATGCACCATATCTTGGAGGTCACTTATAACTTATTGTGGAGGTTTACTTTGGCATGTTAAAAGGATTTTCTTGGATTGGTATGGTTCTTTACTTTGTTATTATCATTGGTGATTCAAGTTAAGGTTGTTTTGGCTAAGAATAGATAGGGAGTATAAGGATATACACCCCTATCCTAGTTTCCACCATAATTATCAAGCTTATAAAGTTGTTTGCAAGGATTTTGTTGAGGAAGTAAGAGGATTTACACCCCTCAATTTCAAACCCTAGTGTTGGGCGCAAGCCTGTTTTAAGGAAGACCTAATTTTGGAGCACGGGCAATGAGTGGAAAGAAAGCAACATGCAAGAGGAAAAGCCATGTGGCGAGGAGGTAGGAAAGCCTAACCATGTTAGGTTTAGGGTTTTTGATAAGGATTGTAATAAATATAATCTTGATAAGTAGTATCAATAAGAACCTAGGAGGTCTAGGTCAGGGGTTAGTCAGCTCAATATTAATGAGGATTTGAGAGACTATCGATTTTAATAAGGTGGTAGAAGAGTCAGTAAGATATATATTGAGGGTTAGGTCACAGGATGAGGATCCTAGTGTGATCTAGTCCTCCTCGCATAGATTCCTTAACCTCAACGTGATTGTATGATTGAAGATGTAATGCGCGTAGCGCAAGAGTTTGCAATAGATTAAATAAAAGAGCAGAGAAGACAAATCTTTGTGGACGTAGCCTAGGAGGGGGTGAACCATGGTAAAAATTGTGTTCTATGTGATTTTTATTGAATGGTTTACTTGTAACATCCCCATCCACCTAGGTCGGGCCATGCTACTCCGTAAAACACTCTGATAAGTTCTGAAACCAAACTTGTAGCACACCTCGAGCCTCCCTATGTCGGGGACTGCCACATAGATAACTTCTTAGGTTTCTGATATTAAAAAATGTACATACCCATCCATAGTCTCACTGGGATATGGAACACATAAACTATTGTGGAACTTCATACATATAAAACTTAACAGACAATTACATTATGCTAAAACACAGATTAATGCGAAAATTATAGTAAGCCTATACATATAGCATATACATGAAAAACTCATAAATATAAGACATGTACAAATACACAACATGAAAATGACACATAATTGATAATTATCTTTTTGTAGCAGACCACCAACTATGTGCAGACCTTCCACGAACCTTCCAGCCTTCAACCACGCTGCTCATTACTCTCAACAGTGGGTCATCCCCAAGCTTGGACTAAACTCCACCTGGGTAAAGGATTCCTAGGCTAGGCTGAGACAACGGGAAGTTGCACAATAAAAAAGAAAGATTTCATCCTAGGAGCCAACTCACACTAACATCCTACAACCTCTCATTCCCCACATGCCTATCCCACCCCAGGAGGTGTGTCCCTTCTCTGCCCAACAATCCTTTGGCTGCCCCACTTCCCTTCCAGGGCTTCAACAACAAGTCAGACATGAATTCTCAGAACAATATAGCTGTCGTTCAGGATCCCTCTGGGAAAATCACTTCCCCAATAGCCTCTCTCACTTGGAGAGAGTTGCTTACAGGATTGAAAACCTATTTCTTCAATCCACGAGCATGACAACCCACCTCTTGAAACCATAGGTTTGACAACCTGCTTCTTAGTCCAGCTCCTTAGTCAATTATGTAAGGGTGATGGCAGAATCAAAGCTTGGGTATAGAATAGATGAAGGTAGAAACAAAAAAATGTTAAGGCATAGTACGACCTCAGGAAAAGTACAGGTGCACTTTGCTTCACAGGAAAAGTACGAGATAACTTAAGGTTCTTGCTGGTTCCAGGGGTGTGTGCAAGTTGTAGGGGTCAATGATGGAGGGGATGAATTACTACATGAGTGCGTGAGTGAATGGGGAAATATTCCTCCCCACATAACATCCCCCCCCAACCTATATTTTCAAGTGCCATGAATAACACATGGCTCTCCTGGAGCTTGTTTCTCTCCACTTGGGATTCAATCCCTCTTCCATGAGACTTAGGATAAAGCAATTATCCTCACCATAGTCTTTAAGAAATAATAATATAATATTCTCTTGGGGTTAATCCCTCAAGATTAGCCTTTTTCCCCTAGTCTCATAGCCCCTTCCCTTTCCCTTCCTAGTGGAGCTTAGTCCCACATTCTCTTTTATAATGGTCGGTCTACACACAATGATGTATTTTATTAATGATATGAGTATTTACATATACAAAAACAGGCTCACTGGCCTTTAACATCTAATCTCTCTAACCTAATCATCACATAAGCCTCCTAGGTTATAATCACTTGGATCACCAACCTACAAAACATGTTTACAATTCAGCAGGGGCTCAACGTTGGGGTATTACAATCCCCTCCCCTTATTTTTGCACTGTCCTCAGTGCAATTTATTTACATATTACCAT
>CBVK0104025858.1:0-14047 GCA_900067695.1 Picea abies
CCATAAGCGAGGAAACATATCTTTGGCCTACAAAAGACATCTAGCCATTTCAACTAATTCCCAATTCGTGTGTTCTATGACACCATTTTGTTGAGGTGTGTGAGGAACTGATCATTACCATTCAACACTAGATTGAACCATGTATTCTTCAAAAGGTCGATTTACATATCACCACCATTGTCTGATCTCAAGAACTTTATGGGTAAGCCACATTGCTTTTTAGCAAAGTCTCTAAATTCTTTAAACTTTTCAAAGACAAGATTCTTATTCTTTAGAAAGTAAACCCAAGTGAAATGAGAGAGATCATCAATGAAAGTCAATATATACCTTGCACCTTCTAAACCCAAGTGAAATGAGAGAGATCATCAATGAAAGTCAATATATACCTTGCACCTTCTAGGGAAGGTAGATTGAGGCAACATACATCACTGTGAACCAAATCCAAGAGGTTTTGTGCTCACCACACTTTTCTAGAGTCAATTGGTGCTTGATGATGCTTGTTAAGCATGCAACCTTTACAAACTCCTTCAGGGGGAAACACTTTAGGTAGACCATCAACCAAGTTTTGAGTTTCGATCTCCTACAGAATTCAAAAATTCAGGTGTCCAAGTAATTCATGCTAAGTTCAACTTCACTCATCATTATAAGCAACAAGAGAAGTTAGTTCGTTGTCAGGTCGAGTCATGTCACAGAATTTATACAGATTGTCTTTCTGGTCAAGAAGGCCTTCGATGAAAATCAACTAACCTTTCTTCAAATCACGAAAGAATAAACAATCTAGCCAAAATTATACAATCTTACCTGTCTATGTCAACTACGCTACAAACAACATATTGACACTAAGATTTGGCACATGATAAATGTCGATAATTCTCCCATTTTGATAGGAAACATCACCCTCACTAGAAATATCAAGATCAAAATCATTGGCAACATAAATCTTCCTCTCCTCGACTTCATTCAAGGACATGAACAAGGAAGCATCCTTAGCCATATGATGAGTGCACCCAGAGTTGACTACCCATTCATTTTACACGTAATGAGACATGAAGGATTGATAAGTTCTGAATGGGAAGGTGAAATTATTAGTGGATCGACGAACAATGTACATGTCTCCTTCAATACATTCAACCTTCTTCTTTAAATAATCTCTCTTGTAGCAAACCTTATCCACATGTGGAGTCTTTTCACAGTACTGGCATGTCTTTTTCTTTAGAATTTGATAGGGTGCATCTGTTTTCCTTTTAGTTTTCTGGTCATGGCATCCGGGTCTCTATGTAGGGGTATTAAATCATCCTCTTTCCCTATGATTTGGCTTACTTGTTCCCTTAAGCAAGTGAGCTTGAATTTTTCCACCAAGCTTACCAAGTTCTTCAAGAAATCTATGCTGATCAATAATCAAAATACCACAACAAGCTTCAAAGGTGTATTCTCTACCATCTTCCTCGTGTGCGTGATAGTTGGTGCGAAAATTCAAAATGAACATGACGAATGGTGTTCTCAAATTCATCAGGACCATCTTAATGAGTTGTTTGTATTTCTTCTGATAACTCTTTCTACATTCTCCCAATTTCAACTGGAGTTCTCTTACATGTGCCAGATAGTTCTCTATTATGCCAAAATAACGAGTATCGAGAGAGATCAACTCTTTCTCCAATTGCATGAAGTGGCTTTCATCGAATTTGTCAAATAGCGACTTCAACTTCTTTTAGAATTGATGATGGCAGTCGATTTCACTGATGTGAAAATGAATCTTTCATGAGATATAGGTCATGATGACCCCCACAACCTCATCCTTATTTCCATCAACAACGAACTTTTCCCAATTGTTTGTTGGATTTGGAATCACAATCTTCGTATACGTCCATCATCCTTTAATATTGAGTAGTGTTTCCATGTTTGGTGCCCATACTACATAATTTGATCCATTCATAATAACATTATCAATCTTCAAAGACATATTCGATATCTAGATATAAATTTCTTCTTTAATAAGTTCCAATCAACAAACCACCATCCTAGAGTCAATCACACAACATATCCGAATGAAAATTTTTTGTAGATAATAGGAGAGGTATCAAACCACTGGATCTGATACCATGTTGGGGAAAGGGGTAGAACCTGTAACAAATTAGATAGACAATTCTGTAGATAATTAAAGAGGGAATAATAATTTCGAAGACAGAGGTGGTGTCTAAAGACACAGTTACAACACTTAAGAAAAGCGCACTGTGATAAGAACATTACCGTGATTATTTGACCTTGATATCTCAATATGATATCACTTGATCACATGATTGATAATGACCCAAGGGGTTTGCTATGTATAACATCAAGATCTAACCAACTTCTATGAAATTTTGAGGATCTTTTCCACATATAACCTTTGATTGTTAGAGTTAACTCCGTCAAATACACACTGTCTAGTTATATCGACAAGGATACTCTCCCCAACCATCTATGTATCCAACTTGTAGTCAATTGTTGGGATGGTCGATCCACCACTTGACTATCTTTGACTCTTGGGCAATTGTCCGACTGACAAGCATGTCGACTAATCAACCAACTAATGTAAAGATATGGTCAATCACCCAAATAACTATATCTAGATGTAGGTAGACCACCTAACTGACTGAATCTAGAAGAAGTGTGATGAACCATCAATGCTTGATGTTCCAACATTCCTAAAATTCATTACTGCAGAATTCTCCACCATTATCCATCCTCAACACCTTAATTTTCTTCTCTGTTTGATTTTCCATAGAAGCCTTAAACTCTTTAAATTGGTCAAAGACTTCACATTTCTTCTCAAGGAAAGAAATCCATGTATTCCTTGAGAAGTCATCTATAAATGGTATATAATACACAAATTTACCTAGTGATGGAATCGTCATAGGTCCAAACACATCACTATGCACCAACTGTAAAATCCCCCCTACCCTTTTAACACCAGAGGAGGATCTTACCTAGTTCTGCTTCCCATACCAACAATTTTCACATAAATAAATATCCAGAGAGAAATTTTACATACCTTCAACCATACCTTTACCATGTATTACTCGAAGCGCCTTCTCTCAGAGATGCCATAGTCTTTAATGCCACAACATAGTCTTTTCTCCAGAGACTAGAAGAGTTTTTCCTTCTTCATCTCCAATATTAGGAACAATGGAATTGTTTCACCCATCACTAATAGTGTTTCCCAACAAATTATATGAGTTCCAATCCGAAATCCCCTCAACAACACCATTTCTCCTCGAACCATCATGCATGTTTCCTTTTCAAACACTATTTTTACACCTGCATCATCCATATTTCTTAAATAAATCAAATTCCTGGCCAATCTTGGGATATGAAGAACACCATGGAGTGTTCTAATCATACCATCCATGAGAATCAACTTGAATTTTGCTCGTCCTATGATTTTGGTTGTTGCGTCATCTCCTAGAAAAACAACACCCCCATCATACCTTTCACACTCACACACCACTCCATGTGAGGACTCATATGAAAGGATGTACCTGAGTTGACCAACCATGCCTCATGATATTCATATGTTCTTGAAGAATCCAAGTACACATCCACTCCTTCATCTATGAAGGTTTTTGGTTTTGTAGAAGGGGCATCATCAGATGCCTTCCCTCTCTCAACACTTTTGGATCTAAATTGTTTCTTATAATTCACTTCTTTTCCACATCTCCAGTATACCTTTACGAATTTTCCTGGAGATTTAGATCTTCCTCTAGATTTAGATCTCCCACTTAAGGACTTATTTTTATTTCTGTCCTAGGAGCATCCTCTTACAAGTAGGGCATATGTGCTATAAATTTCCTCGTTTTTCTGCCTCATCTCCTCTAAAAACAAGGATGATACCAAATCATTGAAACTTAAAGTAGTTGGATTACTTCCTATGGACACAACCAAACTATCCCACAAGTTTGGTAAAGAGAACAATAACCTATGGACACAACCAAACTATCCCACAAGTTTGGTAAAGAGAACAATAAATTGATACTCTTATCTTCATTAGAAATCTTAATATCAACAGATAATAACTGACTTGCCACAATATTGAATACGTTTATATGCTCTATTACCGAGTCTCCTTCTTTCATCCTTATGTTGTACAACTTCTTTCGGAAGAAAAGTTTGTTTACCAGAGACTTATACTATTACAAAACCCCTAACTTTTTCCATAATTCCTTGGCGGTAATTTCCCCTGACACATTCAGTAATACCGAATTTGAGAGACACAACTGGATTGTCATCTTTGCCTCCCAATCCAAATTTGTCTAGTATTTTTTTGACATCCCTGTAGGTATATTACCTGGATCTACAATGACCCATTGATATTTTTCTACCAAAATATCTCCCATATTGAGCTTTCATAACTCAAAACTTTGCCCATTAATTTTTTTGATCTCTAATTTTGAACTTCTCTCCATTTATTTTCACCACAAGAATTGATACCATAGAGCTCCCACTGTAAGAAGGTTTATCACAGACCCAAGCCAAACTTTTAGCCACAAAGGTGTCCCCCTTAAGACAATAATTTCTCTGATGCCAATTGTAAGTTTTAAACCTTTTACAAGAATGCAATGCACACACAGATTCTTAACACATAAAAGAAAACAAATGCAATCACACATATACACAGAGATTTACCCTGGAAACCTAACCAGAAAAATGAACAACATGTTTTAGATCCACACCTCTAATTCTATTCATCATCATGCTTCATTATTTACAATACAATATATAGGGCCTCACAACACCCAAAAAACGCCTAATCCATTGACTCAGATTAGATTACGACCTTAATTTATTAACCAGAATTAGTAAAAACATGGGTTGAAATACCATGCACCGCTAAACCTCCAAAGGTGAAAAACCACCCTAAAATTTGGTGAATAAACCCCCAATTTTTTTTTCCCTGAAGGCTTCGCCCCCTAAACCCCTAATATGTGGACCCACAATCATGCAAAGAATACAACACATACCTACCAATGAAGAGAATACTCTTTCTTCTACAACCATTGTGAAGGTAAGCATGCATGTATCTATGTAAACTGTAATTCCTCATTAACTTCCTAGTCTTAATAATTGTTTTTGTATGAACACCTAGGAATCACCTCATATGTACCAACTTGATCAATATATGTTGTTCATTAAGAACCTATTCTTTCCTCACCAACCATGGTAGAGGTAAGTTTGTTTGTTTGTGTGTGTGTGTGTAATTGTAATGCATCTTTGATCTCCTAGTCTTATTAAAGTGTTTTATATGAACAACTTTAAACCACCCCTGTTGCACCAACTTGAAAAAGATAGTTCATGCATAACCTAGTATTTTTCACCTCTTTCTTTGCCAACCACTGTGAAGGTAAGTGTGTGTATATAAAAAATATAATGCTTCTTTGACCTTCTAGTCCTATTAAAGTGATTTGTATGAACAATTGAGAATCACCTCCCACAAACTAACTTGAACAAGAGAGGCAGTTCACGAAGAACCTACTCTTTCTTCACTAAACACTTTGAATACCTCTAATTGCATGGTAAAGAGATGATATTATTCTCCCAATTATTGAAATTTTATTTTATGTACATGAAAATATAGTTTATTAAAATTTTAGTTCTTGATGGTCGAACTTGTAATTACTGGTTGCTTAGATTGCAATATATCGACCATTGAAATTGCAATTGCCAATGAATGAAATTGGAATTTTTAATATGAATCCTTAACACTTATACTAATTAAATACTATTTCATATTTTCAAAGATATTCTCAGTGCAAGTTGAAGATAAATGTGGCCTCAAATGATTCCATTTATTATAATCTAAAGGTAGGTTTAGTCTTATGTATTAATGTTAACAACTATTATAACACCAATTTTGTCCACCTGCGACATTTAAGTGATTTTAGCTGAAGACATCCCAAAGTAGCTTTAACCATACCTTATACACTCTAAATCATGAATTATAGGCCAATTGCATACCACAAATCCAAATCAAACTTTAGGTTGACCATCATAGGAGTCATGCCCTTTTCATTTATTAGTAGTGTGACATGTGCGATAAATCCTTTCACTACTACAATATAGGGTTGTAGCATTACTATATCCCTCAAACCCCTAGTTGATATTTTTTGCTAGCGTGCTTCAATTTTTTGGGTCCTACTTGCATTTTATTAGCATCACATTTGATTCGAGTTGATGGTGCTCAAAATGTTAAAATATATGTAATTTTTTGTTTGCATGGTGTTAGTATTGGATTGCATTATTATTACATCACTTGTGCATAGATTGAATTAGTTTTTCATCTTTGTATTGAATCAATGTCTCCTTCATAAACATATAACATTGTATTAGCATTATTTTCATGTACCCATCCCCCTCTATCACTACATTCGAGTGGAGGGGCACTTTTTTCTTCCTTTTCCACTAATATTAGTCTTTCAGGGATTATGATTTATTTTCCATTCTAAATTTGAATATGTTTCATTTTGAATATGTTGCATGGGTTGAAATACCACAAACAACTATCTCTTATGCTCCTACTATGCCAATTCCCGGGAATGCACTCCCCCATACATATTTCACATATAGGTGGTCATCATCTCTATTTAATTGTTTGACCAAATTCAAAGGCAAGGTCATCAAGCCCTCTTGAAAGATCAGCCTTTGGGTCCCTTCAAAAGTTTGACTTGATGCACAAAATATAGGCCATTGGGCCTCTTTGAAAGATCTCCCTGATGACAAAGCCAATGGGTTCTGTTAGGACTTTGTAAATTTGTTTGGCTGAGAAATCAAATGACAGAGGTAACCTATAGACCAACTTTAAGACTGGAAACTATCCTTTCCAACCTAGAGAGGGATCTCTCCGAAACTTAGTCTCTAATAGATAATGACTTTGATTTTTCGACTAGATTTATTGTGTTTGTGAAATGTTTATGGTTTTGCTGGCAAGAAAATATAGAAACTTGGGATATGGATTCAACCTCCTGAAAGTGAGAGAAATTAATGACTTGGTAGATGAAACTTTGAGAGGATAAAGGCTGAGAAAGAAATGGTCTTTTAGTTCAAATTTCATTGTGTGTGGCGAAAGAAAGAGTACATAAAGCAACTCATAGCACCATTAAATATGAATTCTAAATTACTTGGAAGAAAACACGAAGTTTAAATGGCGAAGTCTAAAGCACTGCACGATGAATTCTAGACTTATTGAACGTTCCAATTTAAACAAAGGAAAGGAATGAATATATAGAAAACAAGAAGTACATATATAGATGGGATCACAATACATCAAACCACTACCATTAGAATCTTTTCGTCAAAGCGTTAGGAATTTTGCATTATATTTCAATCAGGATCGAAGATTACATTCAATAGTCTACTGTCTACACTACTTTGCCAACCTAAATTACATTGAAAGGATAAAATATATAGAAAAAACTTCTCCCCTTGGGCTACTATGCCTCAAACTACTTCTCCTAGAATTTTGGTTCTGGTTATTCCCTGCCAGATGACCTTTCTACTTCTCCTAGAATTTTGGTTCTGGTTATTCCCTGCCAGATGACCTTTCGAATAGAGTTTACTAAACATGGAAACCCGACTGCACCCAATCATGTCATAACCGACGTTTTTTTCATGATCGTTCAATCATCAGTAATATTCTATCATTAGGAGGTGATGCATTGGCGTTTCCCCTTTGAGTGGTTTCCTGAATGATCGAGCGCACTGTCATAAACTCTGCCACCCAGTGTAACGGGCTCTGGTTGTTGCCACACGATCACGAGCTGTAGTATGCACATGGTGAGTTGGTGTGGTAGATGTCTGTTGGCTATTTCTCATGCTTTCCAGGTGGCGATGACGATCGGGGGACCACACATCTCCTACAAAACTGTCATGTGTTTCTCCTACACTTGTCCTTCTCAACAGGTGGGTTTACAACATTTGCATGACGAATATCCACAGTGCAGATTCTCGTCAGAATTCTTGTTTCTCGATAGGAAATAGGACACGAGGAGAGAAAAATTTCATGCCATGTTCAAAAAGATAAAATGGGGTCATGTAAATAATGCCTCTAGACTCACCTGCAACCTTAATACTCTGAGTGTTTTCCTAAGAGGCCAGTTTTGTTTGTTTAGGTTCTTCACTTGTCTCCACAAGACCACATTCACTTTCAACTTTTCTTGAGAGCTAGCAAGAGCCGCGCAAGCGTTATTCATGGCTGATTCACACTTCTTGAAGTGCTCTGTGATTAGTTCCTGTAACATCCTCTATTCCTCATGCAGCTGAATGATTACGTCTTGCGCTTCTCTAATTTTCATTCCTCTCTCGGCTCTGTGACACTGTCGTTTCAACAGTCTTTTCTGCCAACTCTTTTCTCAATTCTCTGTTCTCCTGATACAATTCTGCAATAGCGAGCTATGCTTGCTTCAAATGATGTGACAACTCCTGAACCTCCATGTGTTCAATGCCCGACCTTCTCTATCTTTCACTAATTCCCCTGCTTGAATCCTCAACAGGTTCTAGCCGAACAATGTGCATGAATAACTTCTCAGCAACAGACTGGGTGTGTGGTTCGCAGGGAGCTTGGGTCTCCTCGGGCTTCTTGATCAACCTTGGCCTACCTCTTTTTTGGGGTGTTGGTTGTTGGGATGACGAGTCTTCTATTGCCTTTCATTTTCTTGTGGCCTCTTCCATTCTTTCCCCCACGTTGCGAAATTTTGTTTCCCCTGTGGATAGAGGGAAGTCTCCTTAGGGGTCCCTAGGGATGTCAACTGAAATTAGAAATGAATCCCAGTATTTGTCCAAACATCTCAATTCCTCGACTACTAACAACTTGATCAATGATATATGGAATAAGTTCTTCCTTGGCTGGTCAACTTCGACCAAGACGTTGTCTGCCATCCTTTCTAGGTTTCGATGCAAGAAGGAAGGTAAGTTCAAAGAATTTTTCCCTATGAAGTGCATCAACAACCTGATGTGATGTGGGTATATTCTGTTAGACCTTCTTTCACAGGTGAAATACCTTCTAATCACCTTTAGGATCTTTTGGAAAGGCTTCCGGAGATACCGACTCAGAACGCCCGCTCTGATTTTCTTGTTCAAGTAGTTTGGATTGATAAAGTATTCATAACATAATACGTCTAAAGGCATGCCATTAGACCACCTTTCACCATGTGGAGGGATCTCCGTCGCGACTGAAAAATTTTCCTCCGTCACTCGAAATGTGATTCCCGCAATGGTCACGTTGAACCCATTAAGCCTAAGAGCGAACTGTTCATCCAGCTTCACGTTGTATTGTTTGATTTTCTCACAATAGAAAATACATCCGACCTATTCAAAATATGCCATGATATTAGGATCTTCATTGATTAATGTCAGGCCCCGAGGTTCAGACCTCACGACTCTTCCACTTCGTGCCTTCTTTCTTATGTCTTGGGATGTTGTCATGATGCAAATGTGTGTTTATTTCTCATGAGTAGTAATGAATGGAAACACCCTCTTTGCACAGAAAATGGAGAATGATATACTTCAGAGAGACCTGTCGGAATGGCAGTGACAAAAAATTTGCATGACAAGCAAAATCAACTCTAGGAGTTCACTGTGCGGCCGCCAGGAACTATGAAAAATTTCGACGTAGAAGGAGATCGATGTTGCAATAAAAAACAATGGCAGGCTCGTCACAGTAGGGAAGTGCAATGAAAAATTATGACGTGGTGGAAAGGGGATGAGATACTCGTAGAAAGACAAATAATTTAGATGCAGAAAGAAATTCAACGCGACAAGAAAGAACTCCAAAGAAGAGAGTTTGAGTGCGAGAAGAACTATCGTTTGACACACTAGCTCATAATGAACTCCAACAAGTTTTAAACCATGATTGATAATGAAGGATACATGATAAATTGAATGAACAAAATCACAACACAACCGATGGCAATCGACTTTTCCACAACGAAAGGACCCAAGACTTGTAGAAAAAATCACAGACAATGCACAAACTCGGAAGGTAAAGGAGAAACACGCAGGGTGACTAGTATTTATTCTTGAATGGGAGAGGGATGGAATCATGGTAGAGGATGATAAATCCATGGTGACAAGAAGTTTGGAAGCATGCTGAAGATTTGCGCAGAAAACCCGTGTGATAGGTACACTTTGAAGTGTGCAAAGTACATATGATAAGAGATGAAAAGTATACGTGATATGAGTGTTGTGATTTATTAACCTTTTTGACTTCTTAAGTAGGTGATGATGGTCATTATATCCGTTGAAGTGACCTTTATTCCAACAAGTTTCCTCGACCTCTGGAACATGAAATTCCCTCTTTCTGACAGGACTTGATATTTTGGGAAAGGGACCTTTACAAGTCCCACATGACTAATTATGATGCCCTTTCCCGACTGCAAGGTCCAGACCCACGACTTGCTTACTTCAACCCATTCCTTATTCAGTACCTAACTTTACAGATTTCGACACACGAACTACTACTCATCTAGGACTGACTCTATCTGTAAAAATCACGGTGCTAACAGAACCCATCTCATCTTGGACCCAATTTATTTCATCATGTGTTTTAGAATGTTGTTCTCAAGTTGAATCATTAATCATATTATTATTACCCTTGAATGGAGGTTGAATGTCATGATCTTGATTTCTTCTTTCTCTTTGAAGAATTTGAAGGTTAAAAGGTATCGTGTACTAATTTTGATTTATGTTCCCACCTTTTTGGAAAGATATAGGAGGATTATTACCTTCAATTTCCAACCTAGACAGTTTATTAGACAAATGCCTAATTAATCTAGACATTTCCTCAATTTTGTTTTCTTGAGAATCTTTATTTTATGTAGATGGACCAAGTTCATATTTTTGTTTCCTTCTTTCTCTAGAATCATCCCTATATTTTATCTTCCCTTATGCGTTCATATTGGCTTCAATATCAATGGCATCATCTTGCATGCCAACCAAGGTTCGAGACCATATTTCCCTTAACAACAAGGAAAAATCTGATCCAAAGGCATTTGCATAAGTGACTTCGATAATTGGATGGGAAGGTTTAATTGTTGTTGGTATCTTGTTATAAATATTACTAAACCTCTTAGTGAAATATAGAATAGATTTACTATTTCTCCTTTTTAAATCTCCAAACTCTATAGGATAATACAAGTGATCCCTTTTTCCTCCCATTGTCTCATAAATTTTATGTCTAATACCTCCCAGGAATCAATAGAATTGACAGGTAATTCCCTGAACCATTTCCTAACATCCCCTTTCAAATAATGCACAAAAACCGTCATATATACATATTCATGTTCAATATTTAGGTTATAAGTAAAGTTTTGAAAGGATGACATATGATATTCTTTTGTTATTTCCTTCTCTCCATAAAACTTAGGCAAGGTTTTAAGGTAATTGTCAGGAAGATCATGCAAGTTTGTTGGAAGTCTGATGGGAGCATATCTTGCAACCACCCAAGTATTTACTCTTGGTCTGGTTGGTTGAGTTTGTTGACGAGGAAAATTACCCTCCATGATATATTTGGTCACATATCACATGCTTAGATTCCTTTAATGCATTCTTCCTTGCGGCTCTGATCTATAATATTTCTATCTCTTTCAGAGCTTCATCCTTTTTTGCCTTTAGCTTTGAAACTAGCATTTCTCTAATCTTATCCTACTCCTCCAACTCTATGATATTGAACTATTATTCTTCATCTTTGTGTTGAGAGAACCTAATTCCTTTTCCTTTACATTGAGATCAACCATTACTTTGGCCAATCCTTTCGTTGGATCTGTGATTTAAACCAAGTATTCCCCTTGCATAGAGGATTGAGTCATAGGACTTTGCTGATATTTCAATAACTCATTCTCGGTTCTTAGAATTTCAACTTCCCTTTGCAATTGTACATTCTCTTCATATTTTTCTTTCAATTGAAAGAACATTTGTTCCTTTTCTTCAAAACTAGCCTGTAATTATCATGTTTGAACATGTTGAGCCTCAAGAATGTTTAGCTTCTTCTTTAAGGACTTGATATTTGTATATTTTTTCTTTATGATATCTTCAAACACTTTTGGATCATTATAACGATCTATTTCTAACACTACTATCTTCTTTTCCAAATCAGCCACCCTAGTTTTATTAGCTTTAGTATCTATCATTTCTTGCCTCATTTGTTTGTGTATTTTAAGTGCAATTTCTTTCATTTCGCTTTTGCTTGTAGAATATTGTAGAACTCCTTGATATAGCATCTCCATGACTTGTTGATGAAAATCAACCAAGTCAGGAGATTTGATACCCTTAGTCTTAAACTTGACTTGGGTCATTTTATAGTCTACCGAAGAAAGTGGTTTCTATACCTTTTCTGCCAACAAAGCCATATTAAAGGTACCTTCTTGATGATATTTTGTTGTCAGAAACCTAGTTGATGCATCTTCCTCTCCTCCTACTGAGGTGTACAAATCTCTCTAGGATTCCTTGTTGTATGATTTTATATCCTTGTAGTGGGAGAAAATAGTGGTTGGCTTCTCAGATATTCCTTCACTGGTGGTGGCTTGTTGGAGTGATCCTACTAATACTATCACTGGTGGTGGCTTGTTGGAGTGATCCTACTAATACTAGAGATGATAGAAAATGCTCAACAACAATGGGTGGACCCTAAAGATATATCTCCCATTTATTTATATGTAACACTCCTTTCTCTTTACTTAGGAAACGTGAAAATATTTCTTATTCATATTATTCATCTTCTAGGTCCACCCCTTTAAGCTTCTTACTCTGAGGCTAATTTGTCATTGATTCTGATTGAAGGCTTGAAAATGGGAACTTTTGTTCTTTAACAAGTGGTGTTGAACTATCTTGAGAAAATATGATCATTGAATCATGAGCTTCTATTTCGAAAACCTCTCTGACTTCTTCATAGGATTCTAGGTTTACATCAGTCTCTATTTCTCCTCTTGGCTCATGCTTATAGGAGGATTTTTTTTCAGCGATAGTTCCCTGAGGGTCATATGCCCACTTTTCTTCTTTCCTGAAATTGAAGAGATTTAGTAATCCTTCATCCCTTGAAAAATCTATTCTTTGTTGCATTAGAAAGGGGACAACTTCTTGAGGAATTGTAAAAGTGACTACTATCCTATGTTGGCCAAGTAGGAAATGATCAGGTAACAACCTTTGCCTAATATACTCTAGGGCCATAAGTTCGGTTGTAAGAAAAGTTGGAATTCTAAAAGGTTCTCTCGAGAAACCGTAAACTTTGATGATCATATACTTTTGAGAGAGATACCAATATCCAATTGTGGTATCATTACTTAATTGAAGTAGGCATTTCATTTATGGGAAAACCCTCGGAGGTGGTGAACCATGAATAAGGGTATATAGGTATTCCATGCAATGATCAACATAATAAATGGAAACCTTATTTCATTCCTTCTTTTTAACACTATGATTCCATTCAGTTACGGGCTTGATATTCCCCTTTTCATCAGTGAATTCTATTCCCCAACCCTTGAAATAAGCATGATTCTGAGAGAGAATGAGATGTATCAAGTAGGATTGATACCTGAAGCATCGGTGTTGGAGATACTTCACAAACACCTAGGATTATATTTTCCTAAGGTTTTCCCTATGTTTATGAGTCATTATTCAGTCTCCTTTAATTTAGGGAGAATATTCATTTCCCTACATTCTAGGAGAATATTCTCTTCAATTCACACTTCAGTTTGATCATTTGAGTGGAGTCTAGATGCCACATTGGAATCATCACCATGAAACATTGGGATCATCACCAAATAATGCACATTTTCCTTGGGATTATCACCATACTAGTGCATTACTCATGATTCCTTTATCTCCTCCTCACTTCACTTTGTTTCAGTCAGTTAATTGAAGACTGAGAGACTAGTTAACTGAGACTAGGTGGTAGTTTACTCCCGTAATTGTCGGTGTGTGTCCATATCAATATATACCACCACTATGGTGCATTGGTTATCCTCAAATGGGAATTATTTGAGTTATATAGAGTATATCATGTGTAAATTATCATTCATTCATT
>CBVK0104025909.1:0-13815 GCA_900067695.1 Picea abies
GATGGTGCGCTAACGAAGACAACACTTGTGTTGGTCCAAGACTGCTTGTGGATACAACTAAATGGAACCTTCTTCATCCAACTCATGGTGAATGGTTTGATTTTGGAACTTAGTACCAATCACCTTCTCTAAGCATGCGACATGAAAAACATGATGGAGCTTAAAATGTCTAGAAAATATAATTGGTAAGCCGCTTGCCCCACTTTCTTGATAATTGTACAAGGACCATAAAAGTTGGGAGCAATTTTCTAATAGTGGTAAACTTTGAGTGAATTCTACTTATAGGGTTGCATATGAAGAAACACCTAGTCCCCTTCAACAAATTGTCGTTCGAAACAACCTTGATCTTCTTGTTTATTCATGTGATTCTGAGAAATGGCCAAATTTGTTTTGAGGTTGCAGAGAATGGCCTCACGAACTGTAAATTGTTGTCAACCTCTTGAACCTTCGATACACTTGGAATGTAGGAGACAACCGACGGTGGATTTTGTCCATATACTGCTACAAAAGGAGTGACCATGTGAGTATTTTTATGGTAGGCTGTGTTGTACCACCATTCATCTAGGGGTAACCACCAAGCCCACTGATTTTGTTGTTCAGATGTAAAACACCTCAAATAGGTTTTCAAACACTTGTTGACAACTTCAGTTTCGCCATCAGTCTAGGGATGATAAGTGGTGCTGAGATGCAATTAGGTGCCCTGGAGATTGAAAAATTCTTTCCAAAAATTACTGGTAAAAGGGGAGCCTACTATAATGCCTTGGAAATTATACTGTTGGCCATCCTTTTGAAATTGCATGGTTAATTCCTTAAAATCCATGAGCTGTCTCTTATACACATCTCTGATGGCGCGAGGGAGGCGTAAACACTTGTTGACAACTTCAGTTTCGCCATCAGTCTAGGGATGATAAGTGGTGCTGAGATGCAATTGGGTGCCCTGGAGACGGAAAAATTCTTTCCAAAAATTACTGGTAAAAGGGGAGCCTACTATAATGCCTTGGAAATTATACTGTTGGCCATCCTTTTGAAATTGCATGGTTAATTCCTTAAAATCCATGAGGATGAGACCTAGAGTTCATAACCATTTCGCACCTAACACAATTTTACAACCACCCATGTCAATAGAGAACATGTGATATTTCAGGCTATAATGGCCAATTTGGAGACACATTTTCACAATGCCTCCCACATTTCATGGAACCTCCATTTGCAATCATGATCTGAAATTTTTTGACTGCATGGATATAGCAGCAATGGGTTTCTTGAGAAATATGATGATGAATAAAATTATGAGTGCTACCACTATCAATTAGCATGATGACCTTCTAGTTTTTAATGTAGCCAATTAGCTTGAGTGTTTGGGGAGCAGAGAAGCCAGTGAGTGAATTCAATGAAATGACTGGTTCAATTTTAGGTGGATCAGATGGTCGAGCGAGAGTAGTTGGCTCAGGTATCTCTACTGCAGGAAAATCCTTAACCTCTTCATTAGAAACATCCTTAGAGATGGCCATAAACAAATTCCGTTCCTTACACTTGTGCCCCGAAAAATATTTTCCATCACAATTATAGAAAAAACCCTTGAGTTGGCGTTCAACCATTTCTGTCGTGGTTTATTTTTGGATCTTGAGATGGGTGGGATCAGAAGCAGGAGTGGCAGGGAGAGGGAGAGGAGGGAAAGAAGGTTTGTGTTGTTGGAAAAAATAAACTTGTTGTGCTTCCTTGGCACGTTGAGTAGCTTCCAACCAAGTTTGGGGGCAAGTTGTGAGGACTTGGACTCAGATTTCATCCTTGAGGCCACTCATAAATCATTCTCGAAAAAAATTATCAGGCATGCCCTTTGTTCTGAAATCCAATTGCTCAAATGTAGCGATAAACGTTTCCATGATACTTGAATGTTTCAATTTGGTCAAACGAAACAAGGAGTGTGTGTCGGTGTTAAAGCGTTCATAAAGTTCAGCCATAAAATATGTCCAAGCAACATATCCTTGGCATGATTTTCGATGACATTGCCACCATTGCCAACATTCAAGATCCAAATAGAGGACATTGTAACGAAGTTTGGCCAAGTCATTAGTGATTCCATGCAAGGAGAAGTAATGTTCCATTTGAGTGACCCAACCAGTGGGATCTGATCCATCAAACATGTTCGCCTCCACTCGTGGCAGACGTAGATATGAAAAGGGTTGTACTGAAACTGTTGGGAAGTGGAGGAAGCTATACCTTCGAGGTTAGAAGGTTGTTCAGATGAAGAATGGATTCTAGGAATTGATAGTTTTTCCAGGACCTTGGCAGCAAATGATCCAAGTTGAGAATCAAGGTGTGATGCAAGCTAGTTGGCAAGGTGGGAATTGATATCCTTCTTCAGTTCCTCTTTCATGTAGTCCATTTTGGACTCAATGTGGGTAGCGATGTGGTTTTCAATGTCTTGGTTGCAAGTGTTGGCCATGCTGAGGGGAAAACAAAGGAAGAGGTGGGAAAGAAGGGTTTTTGAAAAGGGTGGGTAGGTCCATGGAAAAACAAGGCTTATAGGTATCATTGCGATCAAGATGAAAAGAGGATTCTAATGGGATAGGTCTCAAATAAGGGTGTCGATAGGCCCCATACTTATTTATTTATTTATTTTTACTCCTGCAGAGTTATACTCCGATCTGAATAATACTGCACTGTCAAAATACCCCACTTGTTAATAAGAAAAAATATGTAGTAATTTTACAACTAGAATGCAGGAGGCAAGGTTATGCGCCAAAAAATCTTGTATGTTCTTTGTTTCTTATGTTTCCATCCCAAGGGTTATGGTTTTGTCAGGGTTCCGATAGACAAGGATTTTCCATGTGTTATAGCTCTTTGATATATGTGCGGGGTCGAACAGTAGTACTCAACCCAATATCTCAGGGCACCAACTAAGGAGGTTAGACCGTACCCTTAACCGTACTACCCAATTACCCAGGTACTAGAGAGTATATTCCCAAGTGTTGTTCTTGATGGAACTATAGTAGTTAGGTGGCCAATCGATTGATCTATGGAGGGTTCAGGATATCTAGGCCAACCTGTATACATGTGTTGTCTGATGCACTACCACTTGAAGGGGTACCAACAGGGGTTATAAGGGTGTCCAACAATGTTAGCTTAAGTGCCTCTTGTATTTCCTATGTGTATGCTTCCTCGACTGTGGATTTATGCGTTGAATGACAAATCTCTGTAGTTTTAAGACGCCAAAATATGTCTCTACCCAAAAAAAAATTAAGGGCACAATTCTTTCCAAGGAAAGAACTATGATACCACTTGTAAGGTGCCAAATCTAGTATAATAGAAAAAAAAAATATTGTAGAGAACAACAATGAAACAACATAATATATGAAACCACATCACCAAAATAATATATTTATCTATAGGAAGCAATGTTCACTTGCCTCTTCGGGGGGGAAACCTCTAGTAGAGAAACGCTCTATTACAATAATTCTCGAGACAAAACTTCTCATGTCTCATACTCTTATTTATACTAATTCTATCTTCTAAATATCATTCTAGAGAAAGATCCTTCTAGAAGCAGAAGTTTCTATTAGGTCTTCTTACATTGACTTGTTTCAATTTATTAAATAGGTCGTATTAACTAATATCAACCTTTATTACATGGAAATATATTATTCTACCTATGTGAGGGATTAAGGGGTTAGGTCCTAACATGTAAGCATATCAATATTTTTTGATTAGATGGATGGGGAATGTACAATTCAAATGAATTTGTAAAGTATTGTAAATAAAATGGTATACTAGAACAATGTACAATTCCATATACTGCTCAACAAAATGGGGCGGCTAAGAGAAAGATTGGGATGTTAGTTGAATGTACTTGAAGAATGTTGAAGAGTAAAAATATCCCTAACATTCTATGGGTTGAAGTTGTAAGTACAATTATGCGCTTACAAAATAGGAGTTCAATTAAGTTCCTGTAATTTAAAACTCCTTATGAATCGTTTTTTGTTTGTAAACTATTTGTGAATCATTTGAGAATATTTGGATGTAGAACATTTTCTCATATTTCAAAGGAAATGAGGAGAAAACTTGATGCAAAATTAGTGACATTTCACTCGTTATTGTTCTGATCATAAAGCCTACAAGATGTACGATCCAGTTACTCATCAAGTATTTTCAAGCAAGGATGTGATTTTTCATTTCTATGCAAATGATTATCACAAGGAGGATGTATAAAGATCAAGGAGCATATTAAGGAAGGTATTGAATAGTTGATGTGAGAAGGTTAATGAAAATCATCAAACTGTTGACGATCAAACCAACAAAAGGACTCCAAGTAAAGAAACAACTCCATTAAGTATCTGAGCAATTTTCTAATCTAGAAATATAGAGATCTATAAGCTTTCAGCTACAAAATTTCCATACATTGCTACATGTTACAACCTCGATAAACTAATTTAACAAAAAAAATAACTCTGTTAAGAATATGATATAAAATTAAAAGTTATTCAAGAATAATATATATACCTTCGTAGACTTTACCAGTCAAATCGCTGGGCGGAGGAGGGTCCCTTGTCCCACACCAATTTGGTGTACTGACTTGGCCGTGACCTTAAAAATAAATTATTATTATTATTATATATAACCGAGAAAGAAATTAAATTAATTTAAAGGAAGCTATGCAAAAGTAGATAACAAAAGTACATATCTTCATTTCTCTATTCTGTATCTGATCAATTTTCTAATCTATAAATATAGAGATCTATAAGCTTTCAGTTACAAAATTTCCATACATTGCTACATCTTACAACCTCGATAAACTAATTTAACAAAAAGATAACTCTGTAAAACATCTACCAATCAGGGGACAACGTTGTCCTGAATTCCTTGCTCCTTTGCTGAGGGGGGAGCCAGTTTCTTCAACATCCATAGGATCGATTAGTTGTCCGACAAAGTCTTCCTGAGCACCACCCTACTGCAAATTTCGGGTCACTTGATTGTTGAGATCTAGGGAAGTGAATTCTGCTTGCTGTGGATAAGTACAAGCTCTAAGGAACTGACGTTCTGCCTCTAAAACCTTTATCTTTTGTGATTGTTGCTAAAGGAGATGCATAATTTTTGTAATGTTGATAGAGTTGATGTGTTCACTTTCATTCACCTTTGTGGAAATTTTCCAAGAAATGTCGCCATTGGCCTGAATAAGCTCCTTGTGGCACCTCAAGACCTTCTTTATCTCTCCAATCCACATTGCCCATATTGTTTCCTCCCCCCAAAAAAACCCAGATACCTAATGCCACAAAGGAGCTAAAGACAACTCTATTGAAAACTAGGCAAGGAAACATCAAGGAAAATTCCACTAGACGATCACCAAGACCATAGACATCACTGGAAGGATCTGTCAAAGAGGTCATCCAGGATCCCAAGATCACTTCGATAATGGATAACGAGCTTCTTGACATCAAAGAAAAGGTTTTCATCTTCACCTTTGTCTCCACCCTCATGGTCCAAGCATCACCTAACATCCTGGTGTTTCCAACAGATATACAACCACCTATCTCACTATATTCCCCTCACTTCGCCAGCATAGAGCGCAACTAATCCTGCTCTCACCCTGATCCACTAACAATGAACCTCTCTCCTTGATTATTCTCATAAGCCAACTGTTCGAACATCCCGCCACATTGATTTTTTGCTACAAGACCCAATGTAATTTGTTTGTGTGGGCTTCCTAGTGCACCTGCCAACCCTTATGAACAACAGCCCACCCCTTGTGGCTCTTAAATGCAATGAGATGACAACTATTAAAGAATGGGGGAGAACCCCATCTTCCCATTTTTATAACATTGGCTTGGACTAAAGAAAGAAGCTTCTTTTGCATATTTATTTGCTTGACCATTTAACTCTCTATGGATGTGGTAGAAATTAACCATATCAAAGTGTTTAATCGCTTTGCGGATCCGAGCTATTAGAACGCTCAAGGATTTGTTTGATGGCTCGTCGCTATTCCTCATAGTCTTCATGCTTAGCATTAAAATTCTCCTAGCACCGAGCTTTCCAGAGCAAATACGCCCCTGCCATGTGGTTAGAAACTTTCCTGAGCCCCATGAGTAGGACACAATCATATTTCCTTCGAGATCAAATGGAATACCCTCCTCCCATGTGATTTCATATATGATATTCTCCATAGTCTTGATGATTGGCATTGAATCTCTAGCACCGAGCTTGCCTCCCATGTGATTTCATATATGATATTCCTCATAGTCTTGATGATTAGCATTGAGCCAGGAGTAGGACACAATCAGATTTACTCGGGGATCGAGTAGAATCCCTGTACCAATTTTTTTTTTGGATAAAATATAATTTCTATATCTGATTTTATAGGCATTGTTTAATTATTTGGAAATATAAATTTGTACCAAATCATTATTTTTTATTGTTTAAAATTTATTTTTGAATGCATAAATGAATTCAACATATTTTTCTATCAATTTTTATTAAATCCTATCAAAAAATTGTTGGAACTCCAGATTTGAGTGATTAAGTCTGTATAATTGGAATGCACTGGTGCCAAATCCATTTATGCATTCATAAATACCATTTAAACAATAAAAAATGAAGATTTCACCAACAATAGAAAATAAGATTTCACCAAGATTTGTTTAGCCAAATTTAAGTGAAAAATTCAAAAATTCTAATGTTTAAACAATGCCATTTTAAGTACTAAAATCAATTGCTAGAATGAGGAAAACCCTAAAATTACAGTTTTCATTTCATTGGCTGAAATTGTGGTTTTAGAGTGCTTAGACAGAAGCTCCTGGTTTTGCAGTGGATTTGTGGTTTTAGAGTGCTTAGACAGAAGCTCCTGGTTTTGCAGTGGATTTCTGGGGTGGGATAAGGAGCACTGAACCGCCCTTAGATCGCTGGATTCCAACAAGGAAGGGAAGATCGTTACAAATTTAGTTTATTCCCTTTCTGGCTGCCCCTTAAAACACTTTGGATCAAGTTCTAATTGACACTAATGCTAGTACGGTTGCATGCGAACTCTAAGGTACAGAGAGCTCAGTCAGTGGGATGCTCCAAAACGATTGGGCAAGCTCCATAATACCATCAGGCAGATGCAAATGCAATTGTCAGCCAATCGATGTCCCCGTCAAGTATACTTACTGAATGGCGCATTTGCTGGATTGTATTACGGACAAGAGAGTATTATCTCTTTGGTGAAGACAGTATTTGCAGGATTCAAATTTATTTTGCTGATGCAGATGAAAGGTAAGAGATAGCCATAGGAAGCATTCAAGAAACAGTTATATGCAATTCACTGTAAGTAAATGTTTCACAAATTTTATGTGCAATCGGGCTTTCCATTCATGAAATTATAATTTCCTCAACAGAGCACGTAAAGCCCCCACATAAAGATGAACATGTAAATCTTACGAAATGAAACTCAACCCAGCATAATGAGATATCATATCATGAGTATGGAGTAAAATATATGTGCGGGGCAGCCAAGTTAGGAGTTAAGAGAGCAAAGGAATTATAACATATAGAAATAATCAAAATCTCTAATGTATATATGAAAGTGGTTATGTTTTGAAAACTTACTAAGTTCCAGCCACTCTTGTGTTAACATGAGTTTCATCTTGACCAAAAATTCTCGCCAAGCCGAAATCTGCTATCTTGGGAAGCATTTTGTCGTCCAATAAAATGTTGCTTACTTTAATATCTCTATGAATAATTCGTAGTTGAGAATCCTCATGAAGGTAGAGAAGCCCACGAGCCACTCCGAGTATGATGTTGTAGCGCTTCTGCCAATCCAAATTCTTTCGTTTGTTTGGATCTGTATCTATATAATATGTTCACGGTATTAACGGAGAGTAAGTATATGTTTGAAATTATCACGACATAAACTGAGTATATGTTTGAACATTATAAAAAATCTGTTTTCTTAGCGTAATAAAATGGAAATGACTCACCGAATAGGATGTTATCAAGGCTTTTATTTGCCAAGTATTCATAAACAAGCAATCTCTCTGCTCCCTCTACGCAACAGCCTAGTAGGTTCACCAGATTTCGATGCTGAATTTTTGCCACAAGATTAACTTCATTCAGAAATTCTTTGTTTCCTTGCACAGATTTCAAGGACAATTTCTTTACCGCTATTTCTCTTCCGTCTGGAGTAGTTCCCTGATAAATTCAGAGAATAGGGTGTGAATATTTTGTGGAGTATTTATCTTGAATATTGTCTTTGTACTATATGGAGAACTTCCACATCGACAGTTAACAGACGGATGTTTTAAATGATTAAAATGGAAGCTTTTCCTTTAACCTTGTATACAGAGCCAAATCCTCCCTCCCCAAGCTTGTTATCATGATGGAAATTTTCTGTTGCGGCTAGCAATTCTTCCATGTTAAACATTAATTGCTTATCATGGCTGATCGATGAGGTTTCCTCGAATTCCCCGTGACCTTTGGAATCAAAATTCAAAGCAGCATTACAAACCATTTGTTGGCTCTCGAACACTTTTGGTAGGCGATCTCTTAAATAATATATATTTGTGAAAAAAAGACAATTACTTTCCAAGAATAATGAAACGGTCTTCTCTAAATGTTCGTCTTTTATGTATATATGGTAATTTTCATCTCAATATGGTGATATAAATTTGGGCGAAATCCCAATTTTTTTATTTTATTGTTTAAGATTAACGAAAGAGATTAAATTTTCTAAATATTTTAGATTTTGATTTTTAAGAGTTGTATAAATATTCTATGTTTTAGTATTTTTCATTTGAATTTATCTATATAAATTTAGGCCAAATCTCAATTTTCTATTATTTCAATTACATTTCTGAATTCATTTTCAGTATTGAAAAAACAAAAAGTAAAACTAAGCACCACCTACTGTTTTAGCGGCCTTGATAGAAGAGCGGCATAAATTAAGTGTTCTTTTATAAACCACTATGGCAAAAAAAATGCCTACGTGATTGTCGTACGGGCTCATACCAGCAAATGCAATACATTCTACGTCTCGCCTTCCAGATGAGGCTGACTTCAGTCTTCTTCGAGTCGCAAACCACGAGCAGGCCGCCAAGAACACCACGAGCAGGGCGCCAAGAACACCTAAAATTATGGGTAGTTTATTTGACGACTTTTTTGAGTGGTCGTCCGTGTTATTCGATGACGGTGGTGGCTTCGGCGGAGGACCAGGCGTTTCAGCAGGAAGTGGTGGAAGACGAGGCGTTTCTGTAGGAGGTGCAGAAGGTGATTCATCAAAGAAACGTTCCGATCCATAACGAGCAATACAGCTTCCCTTAAAACCCTGACCTCCAACTCTTCCAGCATTTAATTTCAAAATAGTATCGATTGTGCTTGAGAGACAGTTTGAGCAGTTGTCAATGGATATATCTGTCCAGCACTGGAGTAGAGCGAAAATTTTGTGAGACAAAGAGCCTATTGTTGATCCAGATCCCGAAGCGTATCGATTGCTTGCAGATCCAGATGAAATTTTAGCTGACAAATTCTTGAAAAGATTCCCAAGATCAGCGTTAAAGATATCAGGGTTGGAGGAATTCTGTCCTTCGTTGAAAATATACCATCCTTCCTCACTCAGCTGTCCGACGAAGCTATAGTTTTCATAACGTAAGACGCATAAATCATACCAAAGTCTCCCACCAACTGTATTCCCACAATCTTTTCCAATGTTAGCCGTTGCTTGTTGTGAACAATCGGAGCATTGTTTTTCTGTTGCGTCTCCCCTACACTGGAGGAGACCATATATTCGGTTAGGACTGTCGCCATACGAAGTAGTATAAAACCCGGTTTGGGACGCGTGTTCCGCAAGATCAGACAAAACTCTTTTCAAATTGCGCTCCAAATCACTGCCTTGAGAATAGTTAGCCCGGTTGCACATATATTTATCGTCTGCGTCGCAATTCCCTGCCTGAAAAGTGATGGTCATTAAGAAAAGAACAGCAATTTGCCATGATTCCTTTCCTACAGCAATGTTAATCTTCGTCAGTACTGTCATGATCGTTTGACGATGGAGATATTGAGGAGGCTCATGTACTACAATATATCCTTCAAAGCTCCCCTTCCCTAACGCCTGTAATATGCATCTGAAATGCCAATTGTCCCAAACTTCTATTCAATTACAGTCAGATTCAATATATTTTCCCAAAATTCTATTCAATCCCCAGTAGATTCAATTCACGGTATCCCAAATAGATTCAATTCACGGTAGCAGAATTGAGAAGTATTGTAAGATTGACCGGCTCTATACAGTTGATTTTGTGAATACAAGTGGATTGCCCATCGACCCTCACGCAGGCAGCTACTTGCCTTGACTTTGTCTTTGAAAAATCAAAGTCCAAAGTCTGACCGCTACTTGCCTTGACTTTGTCTTTGAAAAATCAAAGTCCAAAGTCTGACCTAAAACAGAGCATCGACCCTCACGCAGGCGGCTACTTGCCTTGACTTTGTCTTTGAAAAATCAAAGTCCAAAGTCTGACCTAAAACAGAACAACGACTCTCATGCAGGCGGCTACTTGCCTTGACTTTGTCTTTGAAAAATTAAAGTCCAAAGTCTGACCTAAAACAGAGCATATTCAATACATTAGGTAGGGATGGAATTATGGAATTATTCAATATATATTAGGTAGGGATGGAATTTGATGTATAGTGTTTATATAGAGTCTAAATGGTCGAATAGTTCCAATAAACCTACTTGCCTTTTGGAAGACATGACCTCTCTACGACAAGTTGGGGATATGTGCGAATGGAGCATTGGGTGAAGAGTCGACCTAGGGCCTAGACGGCCTGGGTGCGGCTAGGGTTTAATACCTACTGGAGATGACTCGGTAGATCTGTGGGCTTATGGAGGCAACAGATGTGAATCCAGTTGGCGGCTTGTTTGAAGATCATTGGTGGAGCCAGGGGTGCCTGCTCAGAGCTGACGAGGCTTACAACATAGAAGATTTAAGATTGTATCGTATGTCTTTATCACTAGATGACGTGAAAGAAGGTAAAGTGGGGTCTGAGCAGGAGGTCCGTTCTTTGCATAGGACAGGTGGCCACTGTGCGAGTGGTCCAACGGAATTGAAAGTCTCTAAAATCATAACTGACCTTTTTGCTCGGGAAGCGGAAAGAGGAGGGGATTCGTGCGCATTTACAACCCATCTACCACCACTAACTTCGTCGAAGGGTTTGGAGGTAGAGATCCACTGTAAGGCTTTTGAGGAGAAAACTCCGACAACTCTTGCTACAGAGCAGGGGGTGGTGTATGAAGCTTTAGCTTTAGAAAATGGGGGGAATTTTCTTGACAGGATTGGTTCATACAGCTCTGGGAAGGTAGGGGTGGAGATTGGGAGAGGTGAAAACTGTCGGGATGCTGCGCTAGAGAGGAGTTGGCGACAACGGGGAAGAACATTGTAGTCTCAGTTGATCTGTGTAAAGGATTTAATAGAGTTAAGGGGGAGGTTGTTACAAGAGTGGGTTTAAAAGCGTGGAGGGTGAAAAAACACAAGCCCACAGTTACCCTCGGCCAAGATATTGGGATGCAGGAAGCTGGAGACTATTCTGCACGGCACAGGGGGCCAAGATATTGGGATGCAGGAAGCTGGAGACTATTCTGCACGGCACAGGGGTTGGTTGAGAGATTTGGGTATTGGGCATTGGCAGCACGAGATGTTCATAGTTGGGTAGTTGATATCTGGGTCCAGTTATGGGATATCTGCCGGAGGTGTTTATACTGACAAAAGGGTGGTTTTGTTTTCTGTTTAAAACGTCGAAGGATGCAGAGGTGGTACTGAATTTAGTTTGGTTGGTGAATCATGACAGTTTAATGCTAAAGCGATGGCATTGTGCCTTCAATATGGAGAAGGAACACATCCACTACATACATCTGTGGATTTTGTTGCCTAGGTCCCTGCTTGTTTTATGTAGTTTGGAAGCTTTTAAGGAGATTGGGAATGTTATTGACAAATTCCTTTATGTTGATTCAAAGCATTTGACAAGGTCTGATAGAAGGATGGGAAAATTGTTGGTAGAAGTTGATCTATACGGTGGTATTCCGAATGAAATTGATATAGTTTGGTGTGGGATTGTGATACAACAGAGACTGGACTATATGGGGGTTCCATTCAGATGCATAGTCTGTAAGGAAACAAGGCACTTGCAGTATCAATGCAATGGGCATAGAGGGAAAAAGCTGCCAGATTGGGATGATGAGGGTGGAAAAATCGAAATGGCCATATAGCCTACAGTCATGAACTCAACACTTGATGAATGGACAGATTCCAAGTTGTCTTCGGGTGCAGATAGCGACATTGGGAATGGTAAGTCAAACCTACTGTGCACAAATTTTATTTCTTCATTCCCTGTTAGTGATTTAAATTGGAGGAAGGATTTAGGGAAGGAGGTTTCTTTATATGAGATTGTTTCAAAGGAGAAGCTAGGGGTTGTAGGGAAACCTCACTATGTTGATTTGGCGAAGAGGCCAAGGGAACTGTGTGGGGAGGGAGTTTGGGTGGAGTCCTTAGATGTACCTTTCGGGAATGGGAGGGTGTAAGAAGTACTTTGGGAAGGGGGATTTCCACTCCGTCGGTGGTAACTGAATCTTAGACAAGTAAGTTGGGGGAGGGGGGGCAGACCTACTAGGATTGGAGGTTGTCAAAATTGTGTGGGTGAGGGATGTCCTATTGAGGAGAGGGTTGTTGTTTCTATTGGGGCAGTGGAAGATAGGTCTCTATTACGGATTGGGTAGTCAGTGAGTGTTCTTGGGGGGAAGGGTAACTTTGTTATCTCATTACTGACTATGAATTCCAATCCTGGGACTAGTGGGATTGAAGGGAGTCCGAATTATGCTCTGTCTGATGTGGAAAACATTGTAGAAACGCCTCCTGTGGGATTGGAGGGGAGGGCTAAGCCTTCTCATGTAAATTTACAGGATGCTCTTCTTAATGGAGCTCGCATAGTTTCTGCAGATTCACAGAGTGTTATCTATTTGAAGGACCCACTTGTACTCTCTGAGTTAGATGAAACATTATTTAATTTTATTCCTTCCTATAGAGATATCCTTAGCTGGTCACCTCTGTCGATTTTTGCTGGGGAGAACCTGTACCAAAGAAGTTAGAAAAGCCTAGGAAGGGGGAGAATGGAAGGTGTGAACTTGATCACACTTCGGTGGGAGAAGTTGCATAGTTGAAGGGAGTGGTTTGGGGAGGCCTAGAGAAAGAATTCTCCTCGTTTAAAACTGGAAGTGCGAGGAAGTTAGGGAAAGAGAAGAAAAAATGTGTTACCACCAGTATAACGATGATTGATGGACTTAGGGCGCTTAGAGCTCAGAAAGCCCTGGCAAGTGTTAGAAAATGATTGTTGCAACTATGAATGTCAGGGGAGTGGGGGGCACTTTGAAGTTTTTATCCCTCAAAAGGTTCCTAGAGTTAGCAAAAACCAGATGTTCTGTTAATCCAAGAAGCTATGGTATGTGAAACAAAATAAAGAAATTTTCGTGAAGTTACTTCCTATTTGGTACTTCCATGGAGTGGATTCTTTGGGACTTTCAGGTGGACTTATGACTGCCTGGGATCCAAGAAAAGATGATTTTTATGCTTATTTGACCCCTGCAGAGATTATGCTAGATGGAGTAGTTAAAGATTTAAATAAAAGACTCAAATTGATAAACTGCTATGGAACTTATTTTGACAGAGAGGTTTTTTGGGATGCTATTAAAAGAGATGGGCTTCTCAAGGAACAAAGTTTGATAATGGGGGGCAACCTAAACTTTACCACCTCCAACAGAGAAATGTGGGGAGTCTGTGCTAGAGCTGATCCATTACAACTATATTT
>CBVK0104025923.1:0-12058 GCA_900067695.1 Picea abies
TCAACAATAGGAACCAAACCCGCTTAAGAGGCCCAATTAGACTCATAAGCGTTTGATAAGTGGAATGGTTCTCCATATTTTTTATCCAACTGATTTATCGATGGGATTTGTGGGTAATTGACAAGTGCATCTTTTTATGAAAATTTCCTCCTTCAGGTTAAGCGATTCTCTTTTTGTATTTTTGTATTCTTGAATAATCTAGGTACAATAAAGATAATGGCATAAGCCAACCGATGAAGGGAAATCACTAATGACTAAAGAATGTTGAGCTTAGGATAACACTTATACCTCAATGTGCAAACAACGATAATCAAAACTACTTCAAGCTTAGCAATAACACTTTTTACTTGTGAACATACATCATTAACTGAGATAACAATTGTAGAGGGAAAACAAATATGTAACACACATGAGTGTAACAAAATTAGTTCTCTTAGCTATACTATCAATCACATAACAACACATTGATTTATTTTCATCATCTAGAACAAAAGGACTGTTATAATATTGAAAAGATAACTTAACAATAGATACACCAACTCTTACTCAATACAATAGCATAATCAAACTCGAAGACAGAAACAAACCCTCCTCGATCCAATCAAGTTGACGCTTCAGATGAAAAAATTGTCTTTGCTTAGAAACAAAACTTGTCAATTAAAGTTGCACATAAAAAAATCTTTTACAATTCTAAAAAACGAGGGTCTTTCCCAAAACCATCGACCATTTGCACAAGGTCGATCTCCCTATTTATAAAGGATCACTAAGCTAAAAATAACTACTAAAAGTTGTGTTAAGTAAAACAAAATTGACATGTGCAAGGCTTTATCTTCTCGTTCTCTTGAGATCATCCGAATTTTTTACTGCAGTGGATGATTTCTCTCATACTCCACCCATTTGAAGAAAATGTCTTCGCATGTGTTTGCATAGGGAAACCTATGTTGATCCATTGGTGCAGAGAAGACTTCCTTTATCTCCACTGCTCGTTCTCTATACCTGATAAGGTCTTCGCATGTGTTTGCATAGGGAAACCTATGTTGATCCATTGGTGTAGAGAAGACTTACTTTATCTCCATTGCGCGTTCTCTATACCTAACGAGTTTGACACTTAAGCGTTGGAGAATTGCGAGGGATTTAATTGGGTGCTCCACAAACTTCTTTACTTGACCTAGAGTCATAATTGAACTCTATGAGATCTATGCCTCCCATGCCGAGTCTTGCTCTGCATGCCGTTTGACTATGTCATGCAAATCGATGAAATTTTCTGGTGGGCCGAATTCTGGTAGGGCAATGTTTTCCATCTCCCGATTGATATTCTCCCATCATTTCTCGCATTCTCTCCACCTTTATTGTATCTTCTGCTGAGGTTCCTGGATCATGCTCACCTAGTATTCAACTGCCTTCCTAATTCGGGTGATGTTGCTATCCATTAGTACTCTGATGCCGTGTTCTTCTGAGTCTCGGCCTTTCTGTACCACACTGATATAGTCAATTTGCTCTAAGGTCTGATGTTCTTTTTCATATCACCTCTGCACGTCTATACAAGTGGCCAACCCCATGAGAGTATCCTCCTTGAAATCAATGATTCATGTGGTGAAGAGGTTTCATTTGTTTGTGAACTATGCATATGTGTCTCTAAATTCACTTCCCAGGAACACTATTGCTTGCGTCGAATCCTGATAATACTTCGCTAGATGACGCAGATGATCTAGATCCTTCTTTGTGGCTTCTAATTCCTTTTCACTATGTCCAACGTTGCATCAGTTATAGCCATCCCCGTCCCGATCAACTCATTAGTCTTGTCATTTTCTATGTAGAGAAGTGTTTCTTCTGTGGTAACAAGGAGTGTGCTATCAAGCGTGAGCCTTCTTTTCTTGGTTGTCCTTCTCATCACAACCTTCCTCTTTCTGTCATAAGATATCACTTGTATGTCGGAGACCTCATCCATTGGCTCAAGAATCTGTTGGTCTCCCCAAGTTAGAGTGTTTCCTAGGCTTCTTGTTGTATATATGATTTTTATGACTAGCTCTTGTAGTTCTTTAGCAGGGGGAGCTTCGGTATGTCCCGGTGACTCAACCTCCTATTGGGGTTCGTCGACTGGTAGAGTTTCGACTTTAGATGGGGCGAGGGAAAAATGATCAACATTTACTGGAGGATCGACTATTGAGGTGACAATTTTTTATTGATGTTTTTCTTCTTTCTGTTCACCAGAGCCCAACTCCTCCTCGGAACTGTCCATCTTATGTTGAATTTCTGATTGGTCGAGAAACTCATTGTCCAACATGCTTCCAGCTTGGTCGTCGCCTTCTTGGGGAATTGAAGTCATAGCTTCGAGAGTTAGAGCACATGTTTCTCCTGGTTCTCCCTCCTCCGCGATTGGTACTGGGGTTATGAGCGAAACCCCTGAGTTTTCCTCATCATCGTATATGGTAATCAGGTCTATGAGGACGTCGGACATGTCTGTCCCACTTGATGTTCTTGTTTCCCCCAATTGCGTTGTAGCGATAGTCGATGACCTTCCCTGTGGTGATGTAATGCCTGGGTTTTCTGGATGAGCAGTCTCCTCTAGTGGGGTTGACTCTGAACCATTTATCTCCTCTATGATGTTGATTGTGTCGAACAGGGTGACCCTTATGGGTTCTAACAGTTGGGGATCGTTTTCTAACCTTTGGATGACTCTTTGGGCTTCTTTTAACAACAATATCCCTCTCCTCTGTGCCTCTGTGGCTTTTACTACTCTGTTCTCTTCCCCAACCTTGAGGGCTTCTTGAGCCATCTGTTTTATCGTTTCAACCTGCTCTTCCATTTTCATGGCTTTAAATATTTTCATATTGGGGTTATATTTTCTCTGGAGCACCTCCTCCCAGTCTCGGGCACCTTATGTAAAAATTTCATCTTCAAACTTATCATGGGCATACGGCCAGCATGAAGACACCTATGACGCATGTTGAGGTACTAGGCACTTTGGGTCATGCTTGTGAAATCGACCTGTGGGAAATCTATACTCGAGCTGGCTCAAGCCCTCTTGTTTTGTTTGTGTCATGTCTTTCACCATGTAAAACCTTACATGAAAGCCATAGGGTATGAATGCTCTCTTCTTATCCTTCACCATAGTGGCATTATAGCCTTGGAAAATGGTTTGATAACATATTTCCCCCACAATAACCCTGTCCAGGACGTGAATGGGGAGTAAATGTGGAGCTCCAGTGGCCCCAAACACTCTGATGGAAGTGGTGGTTTCTTCCAGGTACAAGTGGCCTACTTTGGAAATCATCTTCTTGGTTGCTGTCATAATCCTTGGGAAATCTTTCTTAAAAAGAATAAAATAGACTCTAGCTATAAATTCATCACATATAAGAGCGTAATATCTCTTGTACCTATTCTCCCACAGAATGATGAAATAAACATGCACGGGTAGCTCCACAACATGCCAACTCAAATTCATGCATGCGAAGACGTTCCTTGCCCAGATCACGTCCAGTAGGTATGACGCCATGTGGAAAGCCGACGTTTCTCCATCCTTTGATGTCTAGGATTGTAGTATGTTGGCACTAAGTAGTTTCGAAATGATTTCTTTCCAATTGAAGTTGTTGCCGAAGATTGCCACAGTGTATGCCAGGGGCATCCATGCTTTTGAAATTTGGTGCAATCCATTTCCCCGTATAATCGGAAGATCATAGCCATGAGGTAGATATATGGATCTCTAAGATTGGTTGTACTGTACTAGCCATCGCTTATGTTCGTAAACTTCTTATCCTCTTTCCACTATGAGGTCATCAACCTGTTGGTGTCATGGAACTCGTAGAAGTTTACCACAAACTCGGTATTTAACCTTTCCTCTGGGTCTCTGAGTTTGTAGTACTTCTTGACTTCTATCGGGAGAAAAACCCCAACAAATCCGCCATTGTAATCATTCACCAAGAATTTTGTCGCATCAGTATGGTCGATTATCCACCCTAGAGTTTCAATGCAAGGCAGGACCGAGGTTCGACATGCTACCATGTGCATGCAGGATCGCCGAATGTTCAGGAATATTTAGTCATTGAGTATTCAGATGTCCAGGTCACTATGTGGCACAAACTCTAGGTACTCTTCCCGACTGATTCTGTTAAACAAGTCTCCCCACTGAGGGAGCACCACTTTTGATCCAATACTCACCTCTGTGTCGTCAAATGTAGGAGGCTGGGTAAACACCTTTTTAGTGGATGTTCGAACAACTTGCTCCATCTTAGTGGAAAAATCTATCTGTCTAGTAGCGCCAGGTGAGGATCCTTCATCGATTTCCGTTTCTTTCAGTTTTAGTGCTCTCAGAGAATGTCTGGTCGTTGGCTTCCTTGGAGGCATTTTCCTGCACAAAGAACAAAGTGAGATACCGACTTGCATAAATGATAATGAAAAATAAACAGTTGCGACTGCTGAAATGATACAGATAGTTCATACCTGTCCTTCACACAAAATTAACTTGGTTTAGAATTCTGAAAATCGACTATGAGCTTCTGAAACTATTTCTCACTCCTTCGACAATGAAAGACTTGGGTACTGAATACTGCGTTCAAAATCTGTCTTTATAATTTAACATGGAGCGTATTTACCTTCACATTAGTTCTTGAATTCAAGGCGTAAATGCGATCTGCACAATCCATCACCAAGATCCGAATCATGCTCGGGATTAAATGCGATCGTAGGCTGGCAGTGCAGGAGTGGGGTGCTACGTGGTTCATCGGTGGTTTCAAACTCCTATTATTTGGTTGGTGCGCGGGTTAGTAACGTGTGTTAATCAATGCATTGATTGGCCTATTAAATAACAAAATCCGATCTTAATCTTCGCTGAATATGTCCCATCCTGTCGTCGATGTCCTATCAGTCCGACAGTTTAAACAAGTGGATCAACGTCGACAATTTTCGTAGACAACGTTCGTTAATACCTCTTTTAGTGAAAGCTCCAATGTCGACCGGGACTGCCGTACAATGTTGATGTGGAAATGTTGACCTGGAAGGGTGATCATGACACATGATGCTTGATTTTGGTTCCTTCGTTAAAAGTTTCTTCGAAATCAGGGGTTTTCTTTAGACATGGCTCTAGGAACCTCAACCTATCCCGTTGATGCTGATGACATGTCGAGGATCAACGATTGACAAGTTTCTATTTTTTTTTACTTCGTAATTTCATCCCTCGGAGTTCGCCGATGTCGATAATGTATTACCGATCAACACTGGATGTTGTGTCAAAGTAAAGACTTTCCGCAATTTTAAGGTTCCCTTCGGATATCACCGATCCCGAATGTATTGGCGATCGACGATCGAAGGTTCGTTAGGTGTGTCGATTGTTAGCGTTTTCCTTTTCCATTTTCCCGATGTCGATGATACATTGATGATCGACGATCGACGCTTGTCGTTGTCGTATGGTCGATTTGTTTACACAGATTGTGCCAATGCCGATAATGGGTGCATGACTTAAAATTCTAGCTATGTATACTTAGATAAAATGCCAAGTGTTCTTTTAGAAAGAAGTTAATCTATTCAACAGGTTGAGATCAATCTGAATGTGATCGATGATAAAACATGAAAACAAAAATCTTAATGATCCCTACACAAAGTGGTACCTAAAAGAGAAATTTTTTCACAGAGCTTTTAGGGTGTGTTGAGTGCTCAACAAATGGCGATTCTCTGGGAAAAAACATAATCTATGCTCCTTCTTTCAGGCTTTGCTAGTGCAGAAGCTGGTTGAGAAACTAACTGGCTTCACTTTCAATAGAGTATTTCCTATCCAAGCGTACACAAATTTCCGAGTTCGTGAATCCGGATCCGCCTATGGAGTTCAACCCTTTTCCCACCTTCATTCCTATTGACCACGACCCACACCCATGTTTGACAAGAGCTGGGTAAGGCATTCACTGGCTTGAGGCCATTTTTAGTTATCATTATTCCCTCGCTATGGTGTTGCTCCACTGCTAGCGAGCGTCCATAGCCTCGGTGGAGTCACCCCAACATCATAGACCTTGCTCCGTTGTGAGCGAGCGTTCATAGCCCCAATGAAGTTATTTGCATACCCTCTTCGACTTTGCACTCCTTTTAATATAGTTTATTTTCTTCTGGTAGAAATGCCACGAGTGAGTGAGAGAGGAGGATGTCTGTTATCTGCAAGGAAAAACCGCTAAGGTGAAATTCTTCCTAGCTCTGTCTAGAGGTACATGTGACCCTTTCCAACTAGGCATCTTTACCTTTGGGCTTTATCAGACCACCAAACAAATATTTCATCACTTACCAAGGTTGTATGTTTTGCAAAGACAAGATATAGATCTCCTTTAAGAAATTTGTATTTTCCCAATGTCTCTTATGTTGCACGTAAGCATAAGTTAGGAGCAGAGATCACCTCACCATATTTATTAAAGTTGACCACTACTTTACATAACACAACTTAATTACAGGAAAATACCGAGCAAAAGAAAAGACAAAAAATAAAGAGGAATTTGCAATCGGCCTACCCTAAACCTACACATTTATCCTGATCAAAATATATGCTAAAACAAAACATGAAAATACAATTTTTTATTTTATTTTATTTTATTAAGAGAAGTATTGTTTTAAGGCTTGGCCATTCACTGGGAGGGTGTCGGGTTCCCCCCTCGGATTTTTCAACCGGTATGTGCCTGCCCCAATTTTCTCGGATACTTGGAAAGGTCCGAGCCAAATATTTTGAAATTTGGAGTGTTTTCCTATAGACTCGTTTGCTTTATCCCATTTCAAAACTAGGTCCCCTACTTCAATTTGTTTTTCTCTGGCCTTATGCTTGTCAAACCATCTTTTAATGGTTTGCTGATGAGCGATGAACTTAGCTTTAGCCTTTTCTCTTTCTTCGTCTAACATGAGAAGGGTATCAATCCTTTGTTGTAGAGCGGATGAGGGCTGGCCTCTTAATGCCTGGGTGAGCTAAAAGATGGAAGATACAATCCGTTTGGCAGAATGGCTTCTTGCCCATATACCAGAAAGTACGAAGAGTTTCCTATGGGTTCTTTATGTGTTACTCTATCAACCCATAGGGTGTTATGGAGTGAATTATGCCAATTCCTCTGATTTTCAACAATTGTCTTTTCTAAGCTTCTTACCAGGTTTTTGTTAGTTGACTCTACTACCCCATTCCCTTGCGGATAATAGTTTGCAGAATACCTTATTATGATCCCTTTGTCAAGAGTGAATTCGGTCAAGCGTATGTAAGAAAAGTAGGCAACATTGTAAAAAACGAGGATGGTGGGTAGTTGAAACCTCGTTATCAGCTATTGTTCCAGAAATTGTATTACTACCTTATCATTAATGTGTGTGAGAGGGATAACCTTTGTCCATCTTGTAAAATAGTCTGTAGCAGTCAATATATATTTATGTTGTTTCAAAGAATTGAGAGTAATTTCTCCTATGATGTCTATTCCCCACTGCTCGAATGGTCTTAATATAGTCACCGATTGGAGTGGAACGACTGCTCTCTTTTCCCTACTGGTGCTCACTTGACAAGTTTTACATTTCCTGGCATATGTGTGAGCATCCCTGAATAGAGTGGGCCAATAATAACCAACCCTCAATATTTTATGAGTCGTGGTTTCTCCTGCAAAATGCCCACCTGTTGGGTCGTCGTGGAGTTCTCTCAACACCTTTTCCGCATCGTCCTGTTCAAGAAATCTAAGTAGCACTCCATCATAGTTTACGTGGAAAAGCACAAAATTTATGAGGCGATATTGAGCATATTTTAACCTGAGGGCTCTTCTTTCTCTAGGGTTTAGATTTTCGAGACAAGACCCGTGATTCAGGAGATAAAATAGGTTCCCATACCAGGATTCTCGCCCGTGAGGTACGTATAGGGCTTTGCCGCACCATAATGATAGCTCATTCTCCCAACCGGGGTCTTTTGCGTTAATTAGATCTTGGGCCTCAACAACTAGTTTACACAATCCTTGTCCTTTGACTATTTTGGCAGGTTTTATGTCTAGATCAAATTCCTGAATGAATGCCATCCAATTCCCCCTCCTTTCTCCCATCTCCTGTTGGGTGAATAAAGATCTGCCTACAGGGTGAGGGACTATGACTTTGGCGTGATTTTTAAGGATATAGGATCTGAAATGCTTGACTGCTTTATATACTGTGTAAGCTTGTTTGTCTATAGCCGGGTAGTTTAGTTCAACTCCTTGGAGATTAGTGCTCATAAAGGATACTGGTGCCTCATTGTTTTCATCATCCTTTTGGGTAAGTACTGTAGCCAAGGATTGGTTAGAAGGAAAGGTATAAAGGAAAAAATCCCTGCCAAAGTTAGGGCTTCACAACACTGGTGCTTGGGATATTGCACTCTTGATGTTATTAAAAGCTCCTCTTCTTTCTTCATCCCATTTATACTCTACATCCTTGCAAATCATCTTTTGTAAAGGTTTAACAGTTTCAACGAAGTTAGGAGTAAACTTTCTCACAAAATTGATCTTCCCGAAAAAAGATTGCATGGCCTTTTTATTGTGAGGCAAAGGAAGTTGAGCTATTGCTTTTATTTGCTCGGGGTCGATGCCTATTCCTCCTTGAGATATGATGTGACCTAATAATTTTCCTTCCTCTACACCGAAGATGGTTTTCTTGGGGTTCAAAGAAATTCCATATTTCTTACATCTTTCAAAAATCTAAGTCAAATGCTGAATGTGGTCTTCCTTGTTTTTTGAGTATACTGTTACGTCATCCAAATAGACTACCACGCACTTGTTAATCAATCCCTGAAAAGCTACGTCCATGGCCCTCTTGAAGGTTTCTCCTGTGTTAATAAACCCAAAGGGCATGCATTTATAAGCGAAGGTTCCCCTCTTGGTTAAGAAGGTAGTTTTTAATCGATCATCTTTTGAAACTAGGACCTGGTTATACCCCGAGAAACTGTCTATGAGGGAAAAAATTTCAGAGCTGGAAATTGTTTGTAAGAGTTGTTCCATGGGTGGGACTGGGTAGTTATCTTTTTCTGATGCTAAGAGTTGTTCCATGGGTGGGACTGGGTAGTTATCTTTTTCTGATGCTCTGTTAAGGTTTCTGAAATCCACACACAGGCGGATCTCCCTAGACGTTTTCCTGATAGGCACCAAATTGGCTACCCAGGCAGAGTGTCTAATGTAAAAAATAATCTTGGCATCTAACAATTTCTTAGCTCTTGATACATCAAAGGTTCCAGAGATGGATGGTACTTCTTGATCTTTTGTTGGAAGGGTTTTACTGCAGATTTTAACGAGATTGTGTGTTGGATAATGCGAGTGTCATAAGTTTTTAATTCTCGGTAGGACCACACAAAGATGTCTTGATATTCTTTAAGAAGTTTGAGATAATCTTTTCTGTCTTCTTTGGACATCGTTTTACCTAGATTTACATTCTTGGGGTTTTCAAGGGTTCCTAGGTTTATAGTCTCGTATATAGGACATGAACACCCTGTTTTTGCATTCTTTGACCCTCTAAATCTTTCCCTTAGGTCGAAAAGTTTCTCCAAATTAGCCACCCCTTTCGGTATCGTGTGAAACCTTGGTTTATTATCATAGTGATATGTTCCCTTCTTCTGTTCGTGGAGATTGGATTCTGTGAGTAGTTCTTGGAATACTTCGTCATCAATGGCCAAATCCTTAAAATTCTCCTGGTTAGTCAGAAAGTCTACAATCTGTTCATCTCCTTCAAAGAATTTCCAGTTAGAAATGTTGTTAGGCACCGAAGGCTTGTAGAGCAGTTCCACTATGAACCTAGAGGCTTCATAATCTTCTAAAGGAGATAATCTCGAGGGGTGGCTAAGGAGTCATAAAGAGTATTCTTTGTTCTGGGAACAACAATAATATTGAAGGCCTCAAAATTTTCTATTAGTCTGTGTACCTCTTGCTGGTAATTTCTCAAGTGAGGTGAATTGCAATGGAAAATATTCTTCACTTGCCTAACGATAATGTCAGAATCTCTAAAAAATTTCAGTTCTTTAATGTTTAAGTCTATGGCTTTCTTTAGTCCTTGAACTAGAGCTTCATACTCAGCAGTGTTATTGGTGCATTCAAATTCTAGTCTACAGGATGGAAAGTTCTGCTTCCCCTTTGGGTCAATGAGAATACATTTTTCTCCCGACCCTTCTTGTGATTTAGACCCATCAAAATACAACGTCCAAACTTGTGAGCAAAATTGAGTAACTTTTTCATGCCTAGTGATGTAGACCCCCTACACTCTCGGGGCTACGCGACCTCACGGTCAATGATCGATCAACTTCGGGAGCTGAATCAACTCACAGGTTCATGTTGAATCTCTTCTATTTTCTCCACAGGTCAAAGTCCTTATCCTCGAGTGCGAAATCCCCTTTTGGGAGTTATTGAGTACTCGCAGAGTCCTCCACGTGACCCTGGTCAAAACTGTGGGCTTAAACCTTCGTTCCTGCACACTTCGGGACTTCAAACTTCGGGTGTTCTCGACACACCTGGCTCCAAATCCACCGAACTCCGAACTGCAAAACTCTCCTCAGACCAGATCAATGACCAATGTTCACTCATCGACCAACGATGGTGTTCAACCTCGAAATTTTGGCTTTTGGGAGTTTCGAGTGTTGAATTCTCCTTTTCCTCTGGAGTATCAAAATTCCAGAGTTGATCTCCACCCTCCACGTGTCTCTAGTGGATCAACGACCACAACTTACTCTAGCCCTTAAGACTTTTGGCATACAAGGACCCACGCTCCAATTCCTCCTGGACTGAACAATGCCTGGACTTTCAGATCCGCTGCCACGTGTCCAACTTCGACCAACGGTTAGGATTTGTTCCGCTCTTCGGGCTTCGGGCGAATTTTGATCAACAACCCCTCCTCGCCATTTTTCAGGAGTTTCCAACTTCTGGATCTCCATATATGTCAACACGTGTCCTTCAAGATGAACAACCTAGACTTGTTTCGACACTTCGTGCTGAGGTGTCGAATTCTTCCTCCACACTTGGCCTCTTTGGCTTTGATGGCGATGCTCTTGCATCATACTCCCCTGGCTAAAATATTCATGGAATCCTGTCCATGAGCTCTTGCACTGTTTTTCCATGCTTCAAAATGTCAGGTTCAACGATTCAACTCGAATCTTCCACTGGGTGATCTTTCCACTTCACCAAATATTCGGGATACATTTTCCTCTTGTTCTTCTTTCCAACTCTCTGCTCTAATATTTTCTCCATCTGAGGTTTTTCTGCTGTGGGCATCTGTTTTTCCCACTAAATCTCCTTCTGGTCATCTAGTTCTCCTGCATCATCTCCCTTGTAAGGATACATGTTTGCAACATTGAATATCGGTGATATCCCAACATTTTCTGTCAACTCAATCTCATAAGCATTAGCTGAAAATTTTCTAAGGATCCTGCATGATCCTATCTTCTTCATATTCAACTTGTTATATGTTCCCCTCATAAACCTTTCCTTTCTCAAGTGTGCTAAAACTTCATCTCCAACTTCAAATTGAAATTCTCTTCTTTTCTGATCAACTCTGTTCTTGTACTTTTGATTACTGTCCTGTAGCTTCTCTCTGACTCGATCATGAAGTCTATGCATCTTTGTAGCAAAATCTTCTGCTCCAACGCTTCTGAACTCGTCTTGCTTCAAATATCTCAATTCTGCGATTCCTTTCGGTTGTATTCCATACACTATCTCGAATGGACTTTTTCCATTGCTCCTGTTTACCGAATTGTTAAATGCAAATTCTGCGTATGCCAGAATCTGATCCCACTGACGACCTTGCTAGGTGACTAAACTCAGTAAATTTCCCAGACTTCTGTTTACCACTTCAGTCTGTCCATCTGTCTGAGGGTGATATGCTGAATTGAAGGACAAGTTTGTCCCCAACTTCTTCCATAGAGTTCTCCAAAAGTGTTCTACAAACTTTGTGTCTCTGTCTGAGACTATGCTTCTGGGTAACCCATGTAGTCTCACAACTTCCATGAAAAATAAATTGGCTATGTGTGTAGCATCGCTTGTTTTTTGACATGGTATGAAATGTGCCATCTTGGAAAATCTGTCTACCACAACAAATATGGAATCACTTCCCTTCTGGGTTCTAGGTA
>CBVK0104025934.1:0-10817 GCA_900067695.1 Picea abies
TACTGATATATCTTTTTTTAGTAATTTATTTTATTTTATTTTGGAAACAATTAATTATTCCTTCTATGTTATAGTATGGTATACCTCTATATCTCTTAGACAACTTTGATAACAACATAAAATAGACTATATATGATCTTGGCAAGTACATGAGCTAAGTAACAATTTATATTCAAAAGGTTAGTTGTAGAACCCGTTGACATGTGATTTATTTGCATTGTATAATTATTATTTTGTTGAAACCTTCAATTTGCTTGCATCATGTGTAGGTGGTTGTCATCTAAAGAAATCCATAAAGAAGATATAAGTATTGGAAGAGAGAAATTCCTCGTCTAAAGTGTGAAATGCAAAAGTATCTACCTCTAACCTTTTTCATTGCATAAGAACAATACTTCCTAATCCAAGTTGAGGATATTCAAATATGTGGGCCTATACACACAAGGCCAATGTGGATCGTGGACAGGAATTTGAAGGCATTGAAGGATTATTTTAGACAAGTACCACATCTTGAGGGCTCTATGGTTGAGGACTATACGGTTTATCAATCATTGGTGTATATTAGTGAGTACCTTCTTGAAGTAGAAATAGATATCAATGTGCCTTGCATTTGGGATGTCAATTCCATTAAAAAAATTGAAGGGGAGGTTTTGTTGGAGAAAGGTAGAACGAGGAAGTGAAAGGTGAGATGGTAGGGATATATAATAGTTTATATTAGTTTTTATTAGTGTACTTCAGGGAAAATTTTAAGGATCCACACTTATATTAAATTGTAGAAACCTTGGTGAATCTTACTAATTCTTAAAATGCCAACCATAAAATGTTTGGCGATATTTTTGTAAAAATATTAAAATTTCCAAGGATTTTATATAATTTCGAGAAAATTTTGGTGATTTTTAGCGTAAAATATATTTATGCTATAAAATTTGTGCAAACAAACTGGAAAAATTGGCAAATCGTTTTTTTGAAAAAAAAACGTGGAAAATTAACATGTGGGCAAAATTTAACCCCTAAATTTTTTCTTATTGTACTTATTTAATTTTTGTGTCTCCATTATTTCTTAAGCTTTTATGGCAGCTACTTATTCAATTGTTCTTTCTTCATATAGGTGGTTGAGAGTAGGATGCATTGTATTTATGCATTGCCAATAATCTTGACTAAATGTAAGTATGGACAGAGCGATGTATAAAAGTTTTTGGTAAGTTATCATGGAATGCAATGTCGGAGTTGATTGGAAGAGCTCATCATTCTCAAGATACCAATCTTATGTAGAGGGACATTGATTTAGCATATGGTGCAAAAGATAGAGAGGAGATCATTACCCACAATTTTTTAGACTTTTTCCAATATTGTAAGTGTTGTGATTTTGTCCCTCAAAATATTAACTCGTTCTAAATATGTTTATCAATTGACAATGCAAATTTAACATGTCAAGCTTGTTGCAAGTGAAACACCACAAGGCTATGTGGCGGAATGGTAAGAAATTTCACATCAAATAGTTAGATGATAAGAAGAAAACCTTTGATTGTAGGACAACTATATTTTTCTAGGTTACTAATGTTTTGTCTAGTTTTAAAAGTCATCCAAAAGTATCTAAAAATAGATATTATGGATTTTTGAAAAATATACTTCAGTTATACTTGAAATCCTTCAAAGTAGGGTTCTTCAAGGTTAGTTGGTATAGGTTATGGATGAATAAACGAGATATTATAGAATTATTATTGAGCATTCTAATGGACTTATCATGATTAATACAAGGTTATTGGAGGTGTGTATTGATCCCTATGTCCTTCTAAGTCAATGCAATGGGTATTTTATTCAAAGGTTCTAGGTAAAGTGGGATGGACATATGTTGTTAGATATGATCCAAGAGGAAGGTCTATAAAGTATATTGTATCGGCAAGAATATGTAAAGGTAGTGTGTCAACCAAAGAAGCTGAAGAAGTTGAAGGTGTAGATGTTGATGCTCTCGATGATGATGTTGTTGACAATGATATTGATGATGATGATGCTATGTTCAATCATTTCAATGGTTCCGATCTCCATGATTCATATATCAAATTGGATGAAGAAGATTAATGGTACTGAGTTGGAGGTGATTATGTTAATTTTTATTGTGATATGTTCTTTATTCTTTTTTACTCTGATTTATGTTTTTTATGTTTTATGCCATTTTTTATGTTGTATGATATATATTATGTTAATTTCATTTTAAAGAGGATTTTTTCACAACTACAATTGTGTCTATTTTAGGGCCCAATGATCCACAAATAACCTGAAACCTAGCATGTATTTTTATAAGTAAGGGTATATGATATGAATAATGTAATTTCACCCTTATGATTGCATTTAAGTGCCAATGTCAATGATATCAATTTGATACTTATGACCTCTATGCCAACTATTATTTAACATATTTTAATGGCGTACCTATTTTAGGGTCCAATGATCTCCATATAACTTGAAACCCTAGTACATTTTTTATAAATGAGGGTACATGATAAAATAATAGGTATGCTAGGAAGAATGTAATCCCATCCATTTGTTGATCACACTTTTTAGTACAAAGAAATGTTAGTGGTAGGATTATGCATTTTAATGTAGGTGATTGGGTGTTTCTTTCCCCTCATTTACTTTAAATAAATTATCCAGATCATTTTATGATCATATCACACAATAATTTATAGACAAACATGCACCAATTCATATTGTTTGGTATAATTTATTCATATAAACTTTCCTCGTTTAATTTAATTCATGCCTTGGGAATTGTTTTGGGTTAATATATTGTATTATTAGGGACTTGAGGACAAGTTTGGTATCTATAGTGGTCCACACCTACAAATATATTACAAGGAAATCTAGTACATGCAATCACCATGCAATGCAATACAATACAATAGGTGCACTCCCTTCCTCCTAATCAAGTAGGAATTCTTCATTTTTATTATTATTGTGCCAAATACACCTAAATCCTACGTATTGTGACTTCACTAAGCACTCATGTGTACTTATTGTTTTATTATAATTTTATAATGTTTTAAATGTAAATATTTTAGTCTATTAGTTAGATTTAGATAATCAATTGTTAATTTTATTAATGGTAACTATTTTGATTTGGTATTGTGTTAGAGTAAAGTTTTATTTTTTTTGTTATTCTTTCTATTTTGGCAATTTTCAAAACTTTAGTGAAAATTTAAACTATAAGAGAGATACCTAAGCATATTTCTCCCAAATACTTAGGTCAAAATCTCCTTTGCTCGTTGAACCGTAATTGAGTGATTCTCATATTCTCTCAAGCACTTTTGTCATCACACACCATTTTGTTCACGTTCTTTTATTTGGTTTCTTTACTCACCATGAAGGACTCTTAATAGTTTGTCTCTTTCTTCTTAGGTTACCTCTTCCCTTTCACTTGAGTGCTTTCCTTAAACTATAAGCTCTCTTGTGTAATATGAATTCTTACCCTAACTTTCTAATATTGGAAATAAATTAGAGAAAGTACAACAACTTGTAGGTGACAATGAAACATAATATATTAGTGATTATGATGTAAACCAACATTATGCACCCAAAATCATAGAACGTGTTTTAAGCCCCTTAAATATTAGGACACACATTTCATTCCTCCACATAAAATATTTATGTACATTCTCCTTTTTATTCATAGATTTTCTAAATAGACACTTCAATAGTTTTGGTTCCTTCCTACACCAATACTATTATAACTCCTCATGCAAATAATTAAATATGACTTGTATACTCTCAAATAAACAATTGGTTTACATATATTACTTGCTAATGCAATCCTTATTCCTCCATGCCACATGTTAACTTGGGAGTTCCTATCCATTCAAACTACCACTCCACAATCATGCATTCACATAGATTCACTTAGGGGTCCTTTAGGGAACCTTTCATAACCACACATGGAGCAGTTTTTCAAAGATAAGTTCCTAACCTTAGTCCTCAACTTATATTTGGGTTTCTCACCCTCATTATACTATTCCTCAATCAATTATACATCATTTACTAATTGTGTGTATGCATCCTCTTTGGTACCAAAACATGCATTTTGGGTAGATGCATTCTTTCTTTAACCACTATTAGAAGTTTCCTTATGGTCAACTAAAATCAACTATCAAATATTTATGTATAGTCATGACCTTTATGGCAACTATTATTTAACATATTTTAATTATGCTAGGATGAGTCATTGATGCTCCATCCTCTGAGTCCATCGTGTGACCCACTTTGTGTGACATCCAATAGTTGTAATTCAAACCTTATCCCTAAAGGCCCTAGTACTATGTGCTTGAGACTTTGAGAGATTATCTAATATATGAGTTTGAATTACAAAGGTTTTTAAACATTTTATATTGATTCAAGGGTGTTTCCCACAAGGTAATATTAGAATTAGTTTGAACTTGGGGGGTTTTGTGAAATTGTGAAATAGGTCTCGCCCCTTGTAACTTAGACACTCCTATAGGGCTTGGAAGTGTATTTACATATTTTTAATTTGAATACCTAATGACCTACATATAATTTGAAATATTTATCCAACAATTAATTTCCAAACTTATACATTCTATAAATCATGTTAAGGGATTCTATTTTTGTGGTGTAATTCTTCTCATCTAGCTCAATATTCTAGCTTACAAACATAAGCAGGTGATCATTCACATTTGTAACAAATTACCTATAAATGGGAACACTAAAGGACAATTAAAAGCAATCTCAATGATCTCTCTCTTATTATTTCTTTGTCATTTGACTAAATATCTATGTTATTATGGCACTCTAGTGAACTGACACTCCTCCAAGGGGGATATATACACACAACCATGAACTTCTTGTCATTTTAACATGCCCTTGAATACGAGGCCACTCTTGTGGAGGGTATTATATAGTAAACTCATAACTCACGTGAGTAAATATAGTTTCATTTTCTTTGCCAAGTTTGAGTGATACTGCTTCAGAAATAACTTTGTATTTCAAAGAGGGAAATATACATGTTGTGGCCCAAAAAAGGGAATATTCATTCTTTACGTAGATACTATCTTTTCTACTTTCTCTTTCGTCTATTCTTTCCTATTTCATTACATTCTACTTAACAATTGCTTTACAAAAGACATTCACATTCAAAAACTTGAAAGAACCAAAGTCTGAAAGACATCTCATTGCAGACATGCCCTTCAAAAAACTCTTGCATACAAAATGTGCCTTTGACCAAATCGAGTGCTTCTTTAGATAGTTTGTCTTCTATATTGTTTAGTTCCTTGTATATGTGAGAAATGGAAAACCATTCTAATATTGATGAAAACTCCTCATTTTGCCTCATTAGTGGTTTGAGTCTTGGTACTTGAATAAGCAATTTTCCATTAACCTAATCCATCGTGGTTTTAGAGTCTCCCAACAACTAAACCTTTCACAATTTGATAGTGTCGACCACAAACAATAAAGCGCACATGAGAATAGCTCATCCCTCATGTTAGAACCTTGACTGGGGGAATATTTGGTTTTATAATAGTGTGAGGCAATGATGTAAAGAATCACCTTTACACCATATATTGGAGGAAAAATTAGCATGCTCCATCAAAGAATCCCCGAGGTATTTCATTTTTTAAAACTAGCATTATTGGTACCCTTTTCTTTGAGACTTTCATAGATTCTTATGTTTCACACCCTCCATATGAAATAAAAATTTAAGAGGGGAAGATATTGATAATCCTTAGAGGAATCAAATTCCTTCCATCCTTTAATCCAACCATCGAGCATACCATCAGTCTCCTGGAAACAATTTTTCATAGTTCTGGTAACTTCTTCCCTCACCTGTTGTGAAAATGGACATAAGAGAAATAAGAGTTGGGAAATTTCGTCATTGTTTAAACATAAAACACATATGTTTGGTCCTATCCAACCACGTCTTATTCTAACTTCCTAGGTGATCAGAAGATTTTCCAAAGCGAGCCAACACATTATTTTTACTTTTTATGGTGCATGCAAAGACCATATATAATTCCACCACCATTTCTTGTCAACAACACCATTCGATTGAGGTAAGACTGAATGTCCAATATTTATTGAGTATGTGCCATATTTTTCATTTTTTCCCTAGACTAGAGAGTCATCCTCATCTTCATTTAGCAAAATCATATTTGAATATAGCAACTCTGTGAAATTTTCCCACTCCTCTGCTTTATTGCCTGCAAGATCCATAAAAGATGATGTTTTCCAAGAGCTTCTCCTAAAATTATCCACGATATATTGTTTGAAGAGTCCCAGAAAAAAATATATATATTGAAAATACCAAGGTGACTCACTTGAAGCAGTAAAACTCTAGGACTGATGCTCTTGATACCAAATGTTATGAACCAAACGCCTTGAAAATGAAAAAAAAATCAATGAATATAGTCCACTTTGAGGGGGAAACCTCCTTATACAATATATCCAATTCACAAGAAAATATATGATGATCCTAAGACTAGGTCTCCTTGGTGTGTGTGTGTGTGTCCACACACACACACACATAAGACAAAGGGTACAATTATAATGAAAGGGTACAATGAAAGGTTCTTACCGACCTACTAATATAAAAAATAAACTAATAATGAATTCTTATTATGGCCTTAACATAGGGGCCCAAGGGCCTTAACATGGAAGTTCTGTGAAGCCTAAGTTTGGACATCCATGGCCCCCCTTCAAATTGTCCAACAATATGAGCATGGTTGAAAATTGAGAGAATAAATACTTGTACACTAACAATGAAAATTGACTTGGATTTTATTCCTTGGATTTGTGTTGCATAGAAGAATATCAATGCTTCATGGTAGTGGTTATTCTAGGAATAAGTAAAATTTTTGATTTAATTATGTTACACACCATCTCAGTCATGTATTCTTTCAAATAGTTTGTGGGTAATGTTAATGCTCTCACTTTTGGCATATATGTCAAGAAGTGCAGTGCCTACAACAACATAAGATTCAAATCCATTTTTTATTGGAAAGCCACTGATCTACTTATTTTTACCATAGCCAATAAATAAACACACATCGGTAAAACACTAACCATGGTGAATGAGTTGGGTTTTAACCTTTTCTCTTTCATTCCATTGATGAACGTCAAGGCTTTGTGGGAGTGGCCACTACAGGAATAACCAACATTTGTTGTAATCCATGACACAACCTTTTGTTCAAGAATTACTTCAAACACATTGTGTGCATTCACTAAACTCCCACACTTGACATACATTAACACAAGCACACTACCAATAAAAGCATTAGAATCAAATCCAATTATAGCTGTTTATTTGTGAATCTTCTTTCCTTCATGGGAATATGATAGGTTTTTGCTTTGATTATAGATAGGGAATATGAATGCTTTGATTATAGAAACAAAGACCCACTTGTTGGGGTATATTGTACTATGTTTTTTGCTTGATAAGGCATCCTCAATGCTTACATATGAAAAAACAAATTGCATACCTTTTGACTACCTCATTTTGTACGAAATCAATTCCATTTGTGTTGGCACATGCCAAAAAGGTAAAGCACCTATCTATCTATCATATTCCCGAGTTATACATTTGAAAGCATTTACTTCTTCATTATATACTACAAAGGTATATATCTCTTAGTATATTGTCTAGGGTTTTCCAAATCATGAGGGTTTATTTTTTCAATAGGTACTTTAGAATTTGGAACTTATGTGTGTGAAAATGGGCTATTTGTATATGAATGAGTTTTAGAAACTTAAACAACCATACAAAATCAATGCCCTCCTTCTACTGCAAAATTTGTTGATGGAATTGGGTTCCCACTACTTAACATTAGGGATTAAACCCAAGGAAGAGACCCAATTAGGATCTTCCATGTTTAAAATGGAATAAACATCTGAATTAATGGTCCAACAGCCTTTTGATGAGCTTTAGTGCAAGGTTAAATTTTCTTTTAGATTTTTCAATATTTTAGATTTTGTTCTAAAGTGACAAGTGAGAAAAGTGCAACTAATATTTATTGAAAGATAAATAGAAAACTATTTTGAGAGTTAACTCTCATCACAACAATGAAAGGTCGACGAGAACTCATTTTATCCCAAGAACTAATTCTAAAGAAACATATGTTTTAACAGTGAAGCTTTCGAGGAAAATAAAAATATAACTAACATGGAAAAAATATATATTGAAAGAAAACAATGGAAAGATAATCAACATGGAAAAAATATATATTGAAAGAAAACAATGGAAAGATAATCAATTATCTCTTTATTTCTACAGAAATATTTGAAATTGAATAACATGCTTTCCAAAACATAACTTAACAAAAAAGAAGAAATAAACCTAAATGGAAAACTGCATTAAAGACTTTCTAAAGCAAATAACTTGCAAGAACTTCAATATTACAATAAGATAACTTGAGAAATAATAGAAAGGTATTACTAGACATCCAAGCAAACAATTAAATAGTAGATTAATCCACAAATGAGATTGCACCATTGATCTCCTCTAGCAAAACTATCTTTGGCTATAGAATGACTTTTGACTTAGTGATGGTAAGAGAAGTAGTTATACTACGATCTTTCATCAATCATACTTGTAGAGCCAAAAATCCCACACATCTCCTTAATTCTAATATTTATACACATTACAAAATTGGTTATGATAGTGACCTGTTGACTTAATCCTCAAATGAACTCAAGATTATGTCCCTAACTACTTGTTGATAATATGTTTCCCACTTAATAAAAATGTCATTAGACAAATCAACGTGGGGAAAAATATGTTGTCTTTTTGGTGATTTCAAAATTGGAAGTTCCCTATTGAACCTTTTGATATTTTTTTTTTCTATTTTGGCGATGACCACTTCAACTGATTGAATTTTCTAACTTCCTTGGTAATATATTTTTGAAGATGACCTCTTTCAATGGTTATTGTGCATCTGATCTACTACTCAAGTTGTTGGACTTCAATTTCAAATTTATTCAAGACTTTCTTAGTTGGATGGAAGTTTTATGGAGGACCCAAAGATGGTAATTTACAATGCATAGTGGTATCCTCAATGAAGTTGTTTAAGATTTTTGGATACAAACTATGTAAGGGGTTTTGAAATGTCCAATGTTTCAAATGGACACCCCACCCATCATAAGGGACAAACGTCAATGGGTGGAGTGTCCACTCGAAATGTTGGACATTTCAAAACCCCTTACACATTTTATATCCAGAAATCTTAAACAACATTATGACTAACTATGAAAACCTACACATTATGATCCTCAATGAAGTCCCATATTTTGATGCAGACCAACCATTCATCTTCAATTTTATTATGTGATTCATGGGCTATTTTTCCCCAATAGCCTATGTCTTGCTCCATGTCATACAACTCAGGCTTATTTAACATTTTGTATTATGCTCCTCATTGCCTCTACTTTTTGTATCTCCTTAATGAAGTTCAACCAATATTAATTTTTTCCTTGTTGATCTTTCCAAATTATATTTTCTTTATATGATATAGATAACTACATAATCGACTCTTGCATTTTGAAATCCTTTGTGAAGAAATCTCTCTTAATATGAGTGTTTGATTTATCTTGTTCTAAAAATTCCCGTACAAAATTTGCCACTAGTCCCTATGATGTTTTATCATATTTTACTTAATTCTCAAAAAGGAAAATAGTTTTCTCCAATCTCTAAATGTTTTTTTTGTATCTGACTTGGATTTGTCTATGGTTGCATGAGAAATTTCCAATCCAGTATGTTATCCCCCATTCATAGGGATAACTAAGGAGACAATGTCTCGAGGCCCTCAGATTGCATACATGGAGTATCGACAGACAAATGAGTAGGAAAGGGCCCCTATCATACCAGACATCACCATCTGATTGATGGAAGCAACATCCACCACACCCATCTTCGCCCACAGAGAACAACATGTATGTTTCATGAGGTAACAAGTTTGGTGTTGTGGTAAATGTTGTTTTAATATTTGAAGCATTTGAACATGTTGCAAAGGATCATTTCTTGATTTTGAAAACATTTTCTTGGGAATTATGCCTTTTGCCTCATTTCACCTTTGTGGTTGACATGTCGTCCTAGCAAGTGGGTCACCCTCAGGGATATGTTTGCTACTAGGGGGTCTCCTTGAAGAGTCATTGTACCACTGTTGTCCATACTTATCATTTCCCACACTCATTTCCCTTTGTTTCCACATATTTAGGGTTTCTGGGCTTATTGTCCCAAGAAGGGAATGTACCTCATTTCATGGGAAGAAGGGGCCACTAGGCTCGAAGGTTCCCTAGAAAAAACATCATGTAATAAAATCTCACCTTGGGATCCCGAGAGCAATGAAACGCCTCTCAAAAAATGAGGGACCTATAAAATAAATAACTAATTAATAAATAATTCTTTCCAAGGTAGAGCGTATGTGGGATATGCATTTCCTTTTTAGTGCCCCTTACTCTCTTCAACATGGAAACACATGCAAAATGATTGGCTAATAAATATCTTGGAAAAATATGCTTTAAAAACAAAAAGTGGAAAAGGATGTGGGCAACCATCAACAAAGGCACCCATAAATGAGACAATATGATCCCTTTTATGTCAAGAAACCCCATGCCCAAAAGTTACATCCACATCCACCTCATACTCTTTTGAATGACTTAGAGAGGGTATTCCTGGGAAACACTCCTTGACTTCGGGAATGATATACCAAATAGGGCACCATGACAACCCTCCCATACTTAAATTTGGCAAGTTGTATAAGGTCTTTGAACATTTGTTTATTTTGAAAAGGGGGGATTTGATGCACATGTTTGGGTCGTTC
>CBVK0104025947.1:0-19542 GCA_900067695.1 Picea abies
CAAAAGAACAATCTAGAGGAATATCCTTCTAGAAGCGAAAGCTTCTATTGTGTCTTCTTGCATTTGACTTATTATTCCTTATTGCTAGGCCTTATTAATATTTGCCTTTATTACATGGAAAAATATTATTCTACCTATGTGAGGGGTTAGGGAGGTTAGGTCCCTAACATGCCATCCCCCTTAAAACCAACCTTGTCCTCAAGGCTTGGGATGAGGAAATTATTGCAGAATGGTAGTTGGTTCCCAAGTGGAATTTGATGGAGTTGTATCTTTCCACTGGACTAACACGTCCTTGATGGTGCGTTGACAAAGACAATGCTTTTTGATGATTATAGCTACATGATACATCCTCCAGGACACATACCTAAGAGAGAAGCCCTTAAGATGGGTGTGTGGTTCCTATCTGAGACAAAACTAGAAAATAGTGATGGCATCCTCCTTACAGAGAGTTGAGAAGAACTCCATATGATTCTCCTGTGTAACACAATGAGAAAGGAGATCTGCTGATTTCGACGTGCTTATATCTGAGCATAAGGTGAATGTGTGAATTCCCATGAGCTGGGTGCATCGTTATGAGACAGAGATGAAGACAATGTATTATCCTCCTCTGAGAAGAGAGTTGAGATTATGAACTCCAGATGACTATCCTGTGTAATGCAATGGTAAAGAATATTTTTTGAGTTGGACGTGCCTGTGGATGAGCACAAGTGAACATGATCCTAGTGGCTAAGCACTAGTGAGTGTGGTTCTCCTATGAGACACAGTGGAGATCGGTCTCGGCATTCCTGCTGAACCGCTCTTCCGATCTCACCGTCCTTGATGGTGCGTTGACAAAGACAATGCTTTTTGATGATTATAGCTACATGATACATCCTCCAGGACACATACCTAAGAGAGAAGCCCTTAAGATGGGTGTGTGGTTCCTATCTGAGACAAAACTAGAAAATAGTGATGGCATCCTCCTTACAGAGAGTTGAGAAGAACTCCATATGATTCTCCTGTGTAACACAATGAGAAAGGAGATCTGCTGATTTCGACGTGCTTATATCTGAGCATAAGGTGAATGTGTGAATTCCCATGAGCTGGGTGCATCGTTATGAGACAGAGATGAAGACNGTGTGAATTCCCATGAGCTGGGTGCATCGTTATGAGACAGAGATGAAGACAATGTATTATCCTCCTCTGAGAAGAGAGTTGAGATTATGAACTCCAGATGACTATCCTGTGTAATGCAATGGTAAAGAATATTTTTTGAGTTGGACGTGCCTGTGGATGAGCACAAGTGAACATGATCCTAGTGGCTAAGCACTAGTGAGTGTGGTTCTCCTATGAGACACAGTGAGATAGAGATATGGACATCCCTATGGATGTGCCCCTAGTGGCTGAGCACTAGTGGGTGTATGAGATCCATTGCTATATTTTTCAAGAGTAAGACTTACCTGTAACCCTAATTGTAATGTAAAAGGTACAGGTTGGCCCCACCTTAATATAGAAGATAATTAATGTAAAATATAATTAATCTGGTAATTATTAATTATATTGTCAGTTAGTGAGGTAGGCCTTGTTGTGACAATAGACACTTCTGTTGACATGTTCAGTCTAATATAAGTAAATTTAAATTCCCCATTGAGTAATCATATCTCAAGTGTGGGTTTGGAAATTTCAGCAAGTACATCTTCTTGGGAAAAGTGTGCACCTCTCTTGGGGCGTTAGTATTCTAGGGTTTGTGAGAAACCTTTTGTGTGCTAGGTTTTCTTGATGATGGAGGTATTTCTCTTGAATAATATAGAAAAGGATTGGTTGGGTTTTCTTCCCTTTTTGAGAAGGGTTTCCCAGGATACTTCTTGTGTACTTGTGCATGGTGTTTCTTCTTTTGATCTTGGTTGCTACAACAAATTGTCTATGGTTTAATTAAAATGCTAAAATGGAATGAATTTCATGCTTAAGCCTAGGTTATTGAAAAATAAATATGGTATAAGTGCATAGGTCTTGAAGAACCCATTGCACAAGCATATACCAATCATCTTCTTCTCATTTCTGTCAAACCGTACGACCCTCCTAGGGTTCCCAAGAAATCCATATGACCCTCCTTTCTGAGGTTTTCCAACCCTTAATACTTGGAAATTGGGGCTGAAATTTGGACAGGAGGGTACAAATTCCTTCAACGCACCTCCAAAATCTCTTAAAGTGAAATTTCAAGAATTGTTTTATTTTTGGCCCTAGGGTTTTTAGGGTCCCGTAAATTTCTACAAATTTCTAGTTTTTAGGGTTTCTGTAGCTCTTTGAAGAAGCCTTCAATATTACTTATGTTATTTTGACTTTCAAGGCTTATTGTTGGTAGTCATAAGCCCAAAAACACCTAAGATTTCTATCCTATCCTAGCCGTTAGGTTTTCTATCCCAATTGACAAGGGTTTGTGAAGAATCTAAAATTATGATCAACATAACTATGATGGAAGATAAGCTTGATGAATCAAGCAAACTAAAGTTCCTATAAGACAAGACTTTAGAGGAAGACTTATTGTGGGTGATATAAAAATGTGACACTGTGACTACCTTCTTCATGAAGATGCCAGAGGACATAAATTATGCAGGTGCCATTGGAGAAATCATATCAACACCCTCAGGTATGCACTTGCATATATATTATTTGTATCATTGTCATGAGGGTAATTGTAGGAGGAAGGAACCTTTTGGTAGAGTCATGGATCCAGAGGTATCTTAGTGCATTCAAAAGAATGACACATTGTAAGTGAAGACTCTAGGTTTGATTGTTGAAATTGTCATTCCTCTAACCTATATTTCTAAATTTTGCTACATTACAAGTAGGTGTTGTAGCTGAGACAAAAATCCTTAAATTGTTTTGAATCTAGAGATGTACTCATTATTCTCCTTTAGGAGAGATTATTGTTTTTGGTTCCTCTTATTTTCTTGTTTCAGACAGGTCAACAACAGAGGAAGATGTTTATCCTTTAGAGGGAGCCAATAAAAACTATTTGAGAAAGAGGAAGAATATAACCATCATTGAGGAAACCAATGCAATAATGCATGATCTGAATCCTTCTATGATTCCATGGGAAGAAACATGCATGACACAATATATGTTCAAAACAAGAGTGTTAACTAGACTTTGAAAAACATAATTCCCGAAGAAGCCTTCATCGAAGTGAAGCCTGAGATTGAACACTTTAGGATGTTTGGTTGCCCAGTGTATTTTCATGTACCCAAAGAGAAGAAGTCCAAGCTAGACCCTTCAGGGAGAAAGGATACATTTATGGGATTACAATGAATCTTCAAAGACATTCCAGATCTACATCCATGGTCAGAGACAGATTGAGACAAGCAGAGATGTTGTCATGAATAAGAGATATCCTTTCAAAGATCCAAATAATCTTAGATGGAGATTGACAATGAGACAATACTTTCTCCCCCTTCAGCAGTTCATAGGGAGACAAGTATTATTCTAGCCAATCCAGTTTCTCTAGTTGATATGTCCAGAGATATTGTAGTAGGTCATAAAAGGCCTGCCTGGGCTCACTGTATAGGAAGCAGAGAAACATACAAGCCTCTCAAGGCACATCCCGAGAGAACAAAGATATATTTAGAGCTACTCTTCAACCATGAGCCACATCTTTGATTCCGAGCCTTCTTTTCATAGAGAAGAAACATGAGAACATGTATGACAAGATTCCATAACAAAATAATACCCATATATCTTAAATAATGATGTATAAGATATTTTTCAGAGACCAGAAGGGAATTCTGTGGTGACTTCCAAGTGGATAGATAAGATCAATAGATAAGATCAAGCATGCAGTTGATGGAAGTGTCGAGAAATACAAAGCGAGATCTATAGCCAAAGGATTCTCACAAACATAGGGAGTCTTCTATGATGAGACATTTGATCCAGTAATCCCAATACACTTGCATCCATACTACCATCCATGAGTTGGAAACTATGTCAGATGGATGGATTCTTGATGAGTTTGGGTTTCAACAAGAGTGTTGCTGATCCAAACCTATATTATTACATTGTTGGTGATGAGAGCCTGATTTTGATGACTTATTAAGAAAGCCTTTTTATTGGATACAAGTAAGCATTGAATTTTGATTTCGAGATGAAGGATCTAAGTATGATGCACTACTTATTGGGATAAGAAGTATGACAAATGACCGATGAGAATTTCATGAGTCAAGGAAAATATACAATGGGAATATTAAAGAAGTTCAATATGACAAAATGAAGATCGACGGTGATGGATTTTAATAAAATGAATGATGATGATTCAGACACGATTGATCCACAACTGATTGGATCACTGATGTATCTGGTTAACACTAGACTTGATTCATGCTATGCAGTGAATGTACCTAGTCATTCCATGAGTCAACCGAGACAGACTCACTGGAAAACAACAAAACATGTATTGAGATATCTACGAGGAACACTTAGATATGGCCTGAGATATGCCTCCAGTGAAGACTTGAGTTTGCAAGGATATGCAGAATGGACAAAAAGTACAATGCACTGGAAGAGCACATCCCATTGTTGTTTGCCATGATTTTCTTATGCAACAAGAAACAAAGATCTGTGGCCTTGAGTAGCACATAATCAAAGTATATATCATTGAGTGTGAAAAACAATGTGGATTCATAATCCTCTAATAGATTTACTTGATCATGAGAGGGATCCTATTATTATAACCAGATCTCTGTGAAGCTCTTTGAGAAAAATGTGTTTCATGATAGATTGAAACACATTGAAATAAAATATTATCTTCAGAGACATGATGCAGAGGAAAGTAGTACACATGCAATACCTTCCTACACATGAGCAACTTGCAGACATCTTCACCAAACTGAATTAGTGAAGAATACCTCTCTAGTTGAGAAGGAGTGTTGATGATTACAACCAAGATAAATTTCAAGTACTTCCTTGTGAGAATTGGCCTGATAAATAATGCCTCCCTAGTTGAGAGGGAGTGTTGATGATTACAACTGCGTGAGACATCCTCCAGGACACAGACCTGAGAGAGAAGCCCCTAAGATGGGTGTGTGGTTCCTATTTGAGATAGAACTGGAACGTAGTGATGGACTCCTCCTTACATAGAGTTGAGATTAACTCTAGATGATTCTCTTGTGTAACACAATGAGAAGGGAGATCGCTGAGTTGGACGTGCCTGTGGCTGGGCATGAGGTGGATGTGTGAATTCCCATGAGATGGGTGCATCGTTATGAGACAAAGATGAAGACGATGTATTAGCCTCCTCTGTGCAGAGAGTTGAGATGATGAAATCCATATAACTCTCCTGTGTAATGCAATGGGAAAGAAGGTATGATGAGTTGGATGTGATTGTGGATGAGCCTAGGTGAACGTGATCCTAGTGGTTGAGCACTAGTGAATGTGGTTCTCCTGTGAGACACAGTGAGATAGAGATATGGACATCCCTATGGATGTGCCTCTAGTGGAAGAGCACTAGTGGGTGTATGTGATCCCTTGCTATATTGTTCAAGAGTTAGACTTACCTGTAACCCTAATTGTAATGTAAAATTTATAGGTTGGCCCCACCTTAATATAGAATATAATTAATGTAAAGATAATTAATCTGGTAATTATTAATTATATTGTGAGTAAGTGAGGTTGGCCCTATTGTGCCAATTGACACTTTTGTTGAACTTGAGTGAAGTTTGATTATAAGGTTGCAGTCGAAGAAACATCTGGTCTCTATTGGCAGCAGGTCGAAGTTGAAAGAAGGATGATCGTGGGGAAAGAAAGAGTGCATAAAGTGAAGCGACAACTGGAAGGAAATGCAACATGCATGCATACAAGAAAGCATGCACAAGGAAGGTGATAACTAGATGGAGTAACAACACACGCACATGGGAGGAAGACCTAATGTCAGTAGGGTTAGGGTTTTGGTAACAGATTGTAATGGCTGAAGAGCCAAAGATGTATAAATATCGATACTGGGGTATTGTGAACAAGTTCTATGTTTTTGAGGGATTTTGTAGTTGTTCCAATTTAGTTAGTAGTGGCATTTTTACATTGCAATATGTAACATTTTTCTATATGAACTATTTTGTAAGATGTTGAGCTAGAGGAGAGAAGAGAAGGTAGGCCTGGTGTGATCTAATTTGCCTCATATAGATCTTACCCATCCGAAGAGAATTGTAAGTACAGGACGCTGGATACGCATAACTACCATAATAAAAGAGGCAAGAGCCAAATATTTGTGGACGTAGCCCAGGAGGGGGTGAACCACGATAATATCTATGTAATGTGATGAATGAATGGTTATATTTATCATATTTTTAGTAGTTATTTGTTGTTTTGAATGAATGAATGAGTTAGTATATTTCTTGTTTACATATTATCGCGATACTGAGGGAATAAGCTATGATATTTACTACACTATCGTGAATAATAGTAGGTTGCAAGCACAAGTTATAAAAAATGGTTCAGAATACAAATCCCATATCTCACGCTCAATCCTAGGCTGTAAACACATGAGTCTTAAAGCCAACCATTAAAGTTATCTCGGGTGAGACTGCGTAGTGCATTCTGTGTGTTGTGTTGCCTTCTGGTTTACCAGGAAGGCCGATAGTTTTAGAGGATTTGTTGGAAACCCAAAAGATATGAACCCTGGGTCACTAACTCAGACAATAGAGGAAGAGATAACCAACAAATGGTTCCATTTCCGTTGGTAGGAGCAAAGGCGGATTGAGTAGTTGAGATAGGTTGAGCGAGGAATGAGAAAATAAAATAAGAGAGAAATGAGCCATTAGAAGGGAATGTTGATACTGTGGAACCCTACAAAAGTAGAGATCGAAACTTGGTTGAGAACCAAAGAGCTAGAGTTTGCACAAAAAGACAATAGAAACCCTAAAATAACACCACACAAATATCTGGACAAATACATGTTTACTGATTTGCACGAAGTCTTTTTCTGTGAATTTCCACATCTATTGTAGGAGTGGATACTAAGGTTGAAGGATAACTACATAACGAACTGAGTTCGATAGCTAGAGTGGACCCTAGTACAGATTGAGCAGTTACAACAGGTGAACAACAAATTCAATTGTGTAGTAGACTTTTGGCTTGACATTATTGTGGCAGGTTTCATCACAGAGTTTATTGTTGACACAACGAATTCATACAGCACAACAGAGAAAGAATTTCTACGCACACCTCGAGGAAGGTGTTGGCCCTTGACCAAGTTTTGAGGATCCTTGGTCATGTTTGAAATATTTTTGGGACTTCGATAGGCTATCAAAGGCTGAGCGCAAGATGAAGCAGAGATCATGGGCTCTTACCCCCTTTTTAGGGCCTTTTTGGGTTTTGGGATTATGTAATGGGTATGGGGATGTCGGCCCATGGGTTTACCCATGCTTAGGCCTATTTTGTAATGTATAAATAGAAGTATAGGCGATGTAAGGAATAATGAGTAGTGAATAGTGACTACTAGTGACTAGTCAGTTGCAAGTGTGCTAAGTGCTAAGTGCTAATTGCTTTGTGCATACTGTGTGTGGCTTGCAGAGCTAAGTGCAAGTGATTGTAAGAGACTGTGGAAGGCTTTGTGCTATAACTCAAGGAAGGAGGATATAGCAAGGTGCACAGATCTCATGTCCTCTACAGAGTTGATTTTGAGGCTTTGTGCATGTAAGAAGATTGAAATAAGCTAATAAAGAAGATGAAGAGTTGGTGGACGTAGCCCCAGGGTGTGGGTGAACCATGTATATCCTATTTTGTGAATTCTTTGTTCTTTTGTTTATGTGATTCAATGCTTAGTGCGATGTTAGATGATATATGAATCTAATATGATAGCTCAGTGATGAATACTATGAATGAATGCTATATCTGATCTGTATTGGCATGCTTAGTGCTTGAATCTATTGGATCTGTGTGAATATCGTGCTAATATGTTGTTAGGTTTTAGCAACACTGCGAACTAAAGTTGAATATTAATGAATTGTAATAACTAAGTGGTCTATTAAGGTGTTGCAATCATAGATCTGTGTCCCAGCTAAGGTTGCAGACAGCTAAGGCTTGCAACCACCCCTGCCTCTACCTCAGGTGATACTTCATCTTCTTCGCAAGTGTTGCCGAAAGGGCTGGTAGTTAGGTTTTTATTGGTGCATTGTTGTAGCATTGAACCCTGGGTCTGCCCCTGTGCCAACAAATGGTTTCGTTGCCGGGACCTGAAACTGTGATTGCTGGGAATTGAGGAAGAAGAAGCTCTGTGCGAAGATCTAACCCAAAACTATGAAAGATCCATGCATATATCTGTTGCTCTGGTGTGCAGTACTCTACTTGGATTGTGAAAATCTGTGCTAAGAAGAGAATTCTGATCTGAAGAAAAGAGGTAAGATCTTGAAGCCTTGCGCTCTGAAAGAGGTAAGAATAGTGAAAAGTTTTAGATCTAGAAGCTTTGTGCTCTGAGAAAAGTAAGATAAGTGGAAATTTTTGTTTCAAGAATATGGATCTAGGTATGTTTGATAAATTTTGTCCTAGCTTGAAAAATAGGGCGCAACTAGAAGAAATAATATTTGATATGAGTAGATCTAATAAGAATAATTAAAGATATGTTAATCCTATGCATAGAAAGAATGTTTGGACTAATAAATGGTTGCAGGATCCTAGAAATAATTTTTTTCAGGTTAGCTACTATGATTCTAGTGTGCAGTACATGAAATGATGGGGATCATTTAAGAGAAATATAGGATTAACTCTTTGTTACAGTTGTAGAAGACTGGGACATCTTGCTAAGGAATGCCCTGGTAGAATACCCAGTTGTCTTTGTTGTAAATCTATGGATCATGAAGTTTTGGATTTCCCTAGAATGATTTCTAAACTTGAAAGAATAAATATGAGACAAGAAGACCATGAGAAAGGTCAAGACACTAAGACCATGCTAGAACCCTAGAAAGAATCAGAAATTGTATTGCTACAAATGAAAGAAACCCTGAATGATCACCGAAATATCAACTTATCAGAGATCTTCAAAGAAAAAGAGTACATAGAAGCAAGAATAGGAGATTTCGACATTGACTATGTTCTGGATGAAGAAAAATAGGTGAATATTATGACAGAAAGAAATTGGGAAACTTTAGGAAAGCCTTCTATGATTCCTTCATTGGGAGGAATAGGATTATTTAGAGGAAAACTGATAAACCTACGTGGAAAGATCACCCAGATATTTATGAGTGCTCATGGAACTTCAAAAGAGGAAGAGTTTGAGGTTGTTAAATTTATTGGTAACAATGCCCCATTTGATATATTACAAGTAAAACCTTGGATTGAAAGGGATTAGGCCAGAAGGAAAGAAGAAGAATTCTTAGAGCAGAAGAAGCAAGAATTAAAAGATTTCATGACTAGGAGGATCACACACTTGATTGAAGAACAAGAGAAAAAATCGAATCTATTTAGAATAGAAACTTGGATGTCGAAGTTGAAAGAACACAAGAAGACTCACATAATACTGAAGCGCCTACCCTAGATAGAGAATAAGTATTTCCCTTGAATCCTATGAAAGAAACTCAATAACGTGAAGTTACTATGCCAAGAGGAGATAAGAATCAAAGGAAAGAGAATACCAAGATGAAGATCATTGAAAATAAGGCTAGAAAACTAAGTAAGAAGAGTTCAAAGATCGAAAAGTTACAGAAGGTTTGAGAGGGAACTTTGCAGAAGGAAATTTGCAAAATTGGAACTTCACGAGGATAGAAGAACAATGCCACATGACACTTCACGATGGCAAAGAAATATAGCCATTGGAAATGGTATAACCATTAGACTGACGCCCCGAATGGGTAGAACAACATTTTTGGTAAGAAATCTCTCCATCAGACCATTGGCACTGCGTCATAATGGATATAACTAAATTAATGAAGGCTTCTCACCCATTGGAGAGATTCGTTGCCTAGTTATCTAATTATTCCATCGACCGTTGCACCAAGAACACTTTTTCCAACCATGATTATATGAGCCCGCAGATCAGTTGATTTCTCACAGTGATCATAGAACTATCAAAATCCATCCCATTGCATTGAGTAGTTACTCTTCAAACCCGAGATATTCAACCACGAGCGTCTATGTACGAAGAACTTAGCGCAGTTGAAGATTCTATGAAGGAGGTACTCATCGACCTCATGAATGAAATAGTATTGTATAAAAGAGTAATGTATGTGGGTGTACAAGTGTCATCGATGAGAGGAGTGCAAGCCTCTCCGTCAATCACTCGCGGATCCGAACCATCTCGAGTCATCACAGAAAAGAGAACCAAGCACAGAGATGACCTAGAAAATGTGAAGCTAATCTTGACCATCTTAACTGACTACATCCCACCTCTAGATGGTGCAGTGAGTCGTGATAGTGTGCCAAGAGATTTTGATTACACCATGGTTACTGCGTACCTCCCGAAGGGGTTACGCATAGTTAGAGAGCAACAAGACAAGATCACATCATTAAAGTTCAACGAATTCAACCTAGAAGACCGCAAGAACCATAATATGCTCACCCCATATAAATAATTGACCAGGACGAAGGAGAAGAACTCAAAAATAATCCCCCAGTCGTGGACGCTGAGCCTCATGCAATCCACCCTGGTGAATGTAATAAAAATCCCACACTTTGGAAGGCACTAGGAGGTTAACACCTATGTTAAGCTCCTGCTCTCATGTTACCATGAAGGATACTTATGGCTAGACCAATGCATCACAGTCGATCTGACGCTGATCCATAGGATTACCAAATTAAATATGCAAGCCCCCTACCTGCAGGACTTCTATCCAGGGAAAGCCACAGATCACACATTAGCACAAAAGATCAAGGATACCTACGACAATGTTGAGAAGGGGATGCAAGGATATGAGGTAGCTTCCAACAAGAATGGCGTAGTGTGCCTAACATGCCAATTAATTGTAGGAAAGATAGTAAGGAAGAACAAACCCACGCAGGTGAAGTACCTAGTTAATCAGCTGGAATTAGACTACCACAGAGCACAAGATGAGGGCTAGGAGTTCCACTTTAGTTGGCTCCTGATCCTCATCGTGTTTATTGCTTGGGAGATGCCGAAAGGTGTGACCTTCCCAGACATTGAGCCGTTTGAGCCGCTTGCTGCGAAGTTCACCACGCTATGGTATTCAAGCGATATGGGTAAACAATGGCAGTAAAACATAGTCTTTCACACATATTATCTCCAAATGAAGAGGGCTATTGAAGCTGAACCTCACATGATTCCAAACATCCTACAATGGTTCCGACCCCACATGAAGTTCTACGCATATCGACAGTTCATCTATATCACTGTGTGATCAAATGATCATAAGGAGGAGCTTCAGTTGTACTACAAGATCACAGAAGAGGACCTTGAGGAGATAACTAAGGACTAGTCAACAAAACTCCTTATCCCCACTAATCCTATAGATATGTCTAACCCTAAACTTGACAGCTTGGAGGCCACTCACAAAGAACATGACACACCCAAAACCAGTAGAAGGAATAAGTGATGAACAACTGAGAGGGGGGGTGAATCAGTTGTTCCCGTGCTTAAACAATTATGCTTCTTTTAAAAATCTTTACAAGTCACTCAATGATGATAAAAATAATGCAGGGAAATAAACAATGGCACATTCAAAATCAGTCACATATATGAGAAACACAGAGACAGATATTTCTTGAGGAAACCCATACAGGGTTAAAAACCTCTTCTTCTTTATATGATAAGTATTATTTACATTCTTTACATTATCATACATATGAGAACCAACTCATTGTGAGGCTACAACCTCTATTTTTACAAGCTACAACTTGCTGAGAGCACCAACTCTCTGTTTTCTCTAGCACCCACTAGAAGGAAGCACCAACTCCCTAGTTTCTCTAGCACCAACTAGAAGGAAGCACCAACTCCCTTGTTTCTCTAGCACCAACTAGAACAAAGCTACAACTCCTTGTGTTCAAGCACCCACTTGAACCTCTGAGGACACCAGTCCTTCCTAGCACCTCCCTACCATCCTGGATTATCAATATGTGTTACTGAAACTTATTACAGTGATATAATGTTTAAAAATAGCTTACCAGTCTCATCACTGTTCTGCAAGATTTTCGCTACTCGTCTGCCTCACAGTCTTCCTGCACACATACCTTGCTCTTTCTGTTCTTCTATCTCTTGTACTCTATTCACCATTCCTCTTCAATGCACCATTTTTCTTCTATGCCTCCCAGCTGCTGAACTCCACCTTCTTCTTTGCACATGCATCACACCCAACAACAACAACACCAATCTCTTCTTTGTTCCATATTCTTATACTCACTGTGCATCTTGTGCATGCTCTATGTCTCATGGTTCTACATCCTCTGCATGTCGAGTGCTCTACCTATTCATCATGGAAACTATTCAGCTTCTCTGGTGGTTTTCCCACGCGTTCAACATCACTGGATGTCATGCTGAGATTCCTCAGCCTCTCTGGCAGTGGAGACTCTTCGTCTTCTCTGGCATAGTCGAGATTGTACTTTCTTCTTCAATTATAGACTTCAATGCTCATCCACTTGTCAGTCCCTCTAAGAATCGTCTTCATTCATTGGAAGAATCTTGGAGACCCTTCATCTCCTCTGGCAATCACATAGAGGTTTCTTTGAATACTCTGGTAGAGATCATCAATGGTTTCTAGCAGTTAGACTGTGAGGAGAAACATTAGCCCTCCGATCGTGCCCAAAATCACCTACACCATTGGATTGACTTCATGTGATATTGCGTTTATTTCACCAATTCACATTTTGGTATTTTGGGATCCCCAGGGTAAATATTTGTTACACTCCATGTCTTGATCCCCGAAACTCTGGAAAAAGGAGCTTGTCTATACTAGCTCCTTCCCCCACGGGACCATAGGCGGTGACCACCGGCTAGTTCGAAACTGTAGATCACAATTTTTCATTTCAGGATTTCAACATTTCTGTGGTGAAGTGTTCTTGACACCTCCAAGTTCCGGTATCTGAAACTCTGAAATAGAGTCGGATCAATGGTTCATACTCCTGAGTTTCTCTTTTCAGCGAATCGACATTTCACGACTTCAGGTTTCACGATTTCGGGATTTTTCCCTTTCGAGTCATCGTGACTCCAACATTATCAAATTCATGATCACAAAATATTCGAAGTGATTAGACGGTTCACATAACCCACTGAGATGGACGGTTGATGGGATTTCGACATTTTTCCCTTCAAGTTTTTCGAGACACACAATGGTCCCTTTCGACATTTTGGAGTTCGGGACATTGTGATGGTGGAGTTTTTTCTTCCTGTGTAAAACTCTGAAATAGAAAGTTCTTATGTGAGGTAAACCTGTTGACGTCACACGTGGATTGACACATGTCGAATAGATACCACATGTCATTTTGATTCATGACATACATGTGCCCGAAATGTTGAATCAACCTGACACTTGTCATTGCCTGATTGTGCCACGTGTCCTTAGCTAACGTGGTTTGCTGACGTGGTTTGTTGATGTGTTTGTTTCTAGGATTTAGTATTTTAGCACTTCGAGACTCCTGATGTTGAGAGACTCTGACTTCTCCATCTCTCGATATCTGAAATCCCAGTATGATGTGCCTGCTTCTAGAATTTCAACGTTTTTCTTTTCGACACTTCGAGACTCCTGATGACGAAGGATCCTTGTTTCTCCATCTCCCGGTAACTAAATTCCCAATATTCAACATTCCGAGTGATGTTCCTTTTCAGGTTTTCATATTTCGTCATTTTAGGACTCCTGATGTCGAAGGGTCCTTGTCGCTCCATCTCCCAGTAACCGAAATCCCGGTAGTCGAAAAACTCCGAAATGAAGTTTGACCAAAACTTCGATCTTGCTATTCGATCATCGTTGCACTACTGGTCTACCTTGCCTACTTGTTTTCCATCAAATGAACAAGAATACCTTCACATACTCTCATCTTGTCAAGCTAGTTCTGCATCGTCTTTCCAAAAGACTTTTGGTGCCCGCCTGGCACATCCTTCCTGTACCCAAGTCATTATTGCTACTGTAATTGCCATCAATGACAAGAATACACTGCCTGTAAAACATGCCAACAATCTCCCCCTTTGGAATTGATGGCAACAAAGGCACCAATGTCCTTTTCTCCCCCTTTGACATCAATGTCAAAGAAAACATGCTCCCCCTGAGATTTTGCATTAATTTTAGGAGGTATCAGATATGCAACCAATACAGGACTCCCCCTAATAGGATGGAATCTCTTAGATGTGAGAGGGGATGACACCCAACTTCTGTCTGAGATATTCAAATGGTGTCTTGGCTAGGGATTTAGTAAAGATGTCTACAATTTGTTCTGTAGTGGGAATGTAATGGACCTGAACAATCTGATTGGTGACCTGCTCTCTCAGAAAATGATATTTTATGGGAATATGCTTGTTCTTGGAGTGGAATACAGGATTTTTAGACACACTAATAGCACTAGTGTTATCACAATGAGTTGGGATCGGTGCACTAGTGTTATCACACTACTAAGCCATGCTACTAAAGAGTCACCCAGGAAGAATGCTCCTCCACTGGTGCTTTTTCTCTCATCAACAGAGTTTGCCCAATTTGCATCTGAATAAGCAGTTAAATAAAAATTCTGATTTCTGGGATACCATAGACCATAAGTCATTGTTTCCTTCAAATACCTGAATATTCTTTTGACAGCTTGCAAATGACTCTGTTTAGGTGAAGACTGAAATCTTCCTACCATTCCTACAACATGCATTATGTCTGGGTGAGATGCTGTGATGTATAGTAGGCTGCCTATCATTGATCTATATGAACTTTGATCAACATTAGGTGAGTCATCATCCTTGCTTAATTTGCATCCAGTAACCATAGGTGTACCCACAGGTTTGGAGTCTTCCATTTAAAATCTTTTCAGCGTTTCTCTTAGATATTTTTCTTGAGAAATGAACATCCCTTCAGACCTTTGAGTAATTTGCAGGCCAAGAAAAAATGAAAGTTCTCCTATCATGGACATTTCAAACTCAGATTCCATGGCAGAAGAAAACCATTGTACCAATGGATCCTTATTACATCCGAAGATGATGTCATCTACATAGACCAATACGATGAGCAAATTATTATCCTCTGTTTTAATATACAAATTGCTTTCAACTGTTCCTCTCTTGAACCCTTTGTCTTTGAGATACATATCCAGTCTGTGATACCAGGCTTGAGGGGCTTGTTTTAACCCATATAAATATTTCTTCAGATTGCATACTAAGTCAGGGTTATCAGATAGTTTGAAATGCTCTGGTTGTTCCATATAGACTTCTTCACTTAAATATCCATTTAGAAAAGCTGACTTGACATCCATTTGATAGACTTTAAACATTTTATGACAAGCATAGGCAAGAAACATTCTAATAGCTTATAATCTTGCTATGGGCGCAAATGTTTCATCATAATCCAGTCCTTCTATCTGAGCATATCCTTTACAGACTAACCTTGCTTTGTTCCTGACAACTTGTCCTTTCTCATTGAACTTATTCTTAAAGATCCACCTGGAGCCAATGACGCTTTTACCTTCAGGTCTATGAACCATCTCCCACGTATTGTTTTTCTCAATCTGATCAAGTTCATCATTCATTGCTTTAACCCAGTGATCATCTTTGCTGGCTTCATTGAGCATGGATATGAAAGCTATATGAGATTGTTTGGTGGTTTTGATTAGCTTTCTCCTGGTTTGTGCACCTTTGTCTTTTTCTCCAATTATCTGACTTGTAGGATGATTCTTTTGAATGATTCTGGAGGATGAATTTGAAGTTGACTATTGATTTGATTCTATCTAAGTGTCTGAGTCTTCATCTGATTCAGAGTCTTCATTTTTTGATTCTTGGACCTATTCATCTTTATCTTTAGCTGTGTATTCTGTAGAAGACTCAATCCTGTACATCTCTCTTGCTGGGATTCCTTCATCAACTTTTACATAAATACAGTCAACCATTTTATGCAGCCTCTTATTATAGCATCTACATCCTTTACTGTTTGTAGCATACCCCAAGAAGATACCTTCATCAGCCTGTCATCATATTTTCCAAGGTTCTCATCATTATTCTTTATGTAGCATTTACTCCCAAAGACTTTGAAGTGTTTAATTGAAGCAGGTCTCCCAAACCACAGTTCATAAGGTGTCTTGTCACTTTGTGGTATGAGGTGGGATTTGTTAAGAACATGGACTGTTGTGTGTATTTATTCTACCCAGTAGGTTTGACCAATGTTCTTCTCATTCATCATTGACCTAGCCATTTCTTGCATTGTTCCGTTTTGCCACTCAAGTACTCCATTTTGTTGTGGAGTTCTTGGGATTGTGTATTCTCTCTTGATCCCATGTTTGTCATAGAATTCTTTGAATTCACTTGACATAAACTCTCCTCCTCAGTATGATCTTACTGCCTTTAACCTCTTGCCTGTTTGATTCTCAGTTAAATCCTTAAATATTTTAAACACTTCAAATGCTTCAAATTTTTCTTTGAGAAAGGCAACCCAAGTTAGTCTGGAGTAATCATCAATAATCAACATGAAGTAGTTTTCTTTCCCTGTGCCTTCATGTCTTGATGGCCCACATAAATCCATATGAACTAGTTGGAGTGGTTTCTCTATTGAAGTAAAGCTATTGGACTTAAACTGTGTCCTGTTTAGCTTCCCTACTTGGTAGGGTTTACACATTGAATCCTGGGGCTTTGATATTCTTGGAAGATCTTTTACTGCCTCGAGATTTCTTAGTTTGATTAAGTGGTGAAAGTTTAGATGTCCAAGTCTCCTATTCCATAACCAACTTTCATCATGTTTTCTTAGATGACATTCTTTTCTATTTTATTTCAACACATATACATTATTTTCTGTCCTTATGCCTTTGGCCACCACTTGTCCTAAGTTTACAGACTTTATCTTGTAGTCCTTGGACGTGAACGACACTTAACATCCTTTGTCACACATTTGACTTACATTGAGCAGATTATGTTTTAGCCCATCCACAAGTAGAAAATCTTGGGCTTTTCCTTTTCCATTACTTAAACTCACCATCCCTTTACCCTTTATTTTACCTAGAGCATCATTTCCAAAGGTTACGTTTTCTGATTTGCTTTCACTTAGAGATAGAAACCTACCTTTGTCTCCCATCATATGTTTGGAGCATCCACTGTCTATGTACCAAGGGTTCATTTTTCTTTGAGCTGACAACACTAATCCACACTTGTCACTTTCTTTCTTCTTCCAAAACTTGACATTTTCAGCAGGGGAATTCAAATCTGGTTCATAGTTCTTTAATCGACAGTCAACAGATTTATGTCCATAGTTATGACAAATGTAGCATTCAATCTCATTGTTCAACAGGTCAAACTTATTGGTGCAACGTTGTCTACTCATTGACTGTTGAATATTTCTTGACCTCTTTAGTTGCATGTCCCTGGACTTAATTTGGCAATTGGCAATCTATGAAGGTTTGTCACTTGGCTGCATCATTCTTTGTTGTTGCAAGTATTTATTCCTTTGAAATCTTAATTGCTCATGTATAAGTCTTAAAGAACAATTTACAGCTTTGTGACCAAAGTTAGAACAGTAGAAACAATAGCCATAGAAAAATTATTTGTAATTGAAAAATGGTTGTCTTCTTTGAGAAAATCGATTTCTTCCTTGCTGATGACATCTTTCAGCAGAGAGCGCATTGTTTCTTCATTCTACAGATTCAGTCCTGGCACCTTTTTCTTTACTCATCCTGGGCGGCTGATTGTCTTCCTTTGTTTCTGCAGGTTTATTGTTGTCATTGGTTGTACTTTTGACAAACTTGATGGGTTCTTCATTTCTTGGATTACCACTGCTTAATCCCTCTTCATAACCCAAACCAGTTTTTAGCTTTGGATTCCTTTGCTAATTCAGAATGGTGGCTAATCCTTCCGAGGCTTTGATACTTGACATATTTTGATTGTACAAGGCTTGAAATTTCTCCATCTCTTTCCTAGTTTTCACTACTTCTTGTTCTAATGCTTCAGATCTTGCCTTCTTTTTTGATAACTGTTGTTTCAGAATGTCTTCGATTTTCTTTGTCTGTTCCAATTCTACTTTTAGTAGGACAAGGTCTTTATCAGGTTCTTTACCATTTTTCTCGAACTGTATGAACAATTGTCTTTGCTTTTTGTTCTTGATTCTTAGTCTGTCAATATCTTCCAGTGCACTGACCAGTTCTCCTTCCATTTCAACCACAACTTCTTCTTCATTAACATCACTCCCTGTGTTGTTATTATCATAGTCCTCTTTGGCCATAAGTATGAAGTCATTTCTAAAGGATCATCATCATTGTTTATGCAAAGACTTTTCTTCTTAAAGTTATTCTCTTTAAAGAAATTTATGTGTTTGTACATCTCCTCATCATCACAAGTCTGATCCTTTCCTTTGTGGGGACATTTATTTGCAAAATGACCTATCCTACCATAGTTGAAGCATTTGAAAGGTAGTTTACCTTTGTATTTGCCTGATCCCTTCTTCAATCTCTTCACAAATTTTACTTCAATTTCATTGGACTCAGAATCCTCATTATTGTCTGCCTTAAATGATGCTTCTCTAGAGGTAGGTTTATCTTTAACTATTCTCATTTCATATGCAGTCAATGTTCCTAGAAGTTGATAAAAATCCAAGGTTTTTAGATCATTAAGTTCTTCTATAGAAGAGACCTTCAGATTGAACCTATCTGGGAGAGATCTCAAGATTTTCTGAACTAAAGAAGGTTCCTCAACTGTTTCACCAAGTGATTTCATTGCATTTACCATTTCTTCTACTCTCAGAAAGTATTTCCAATAGTTTCATCTTCTTTCATCTTCAGCTGTTCAAACTGCATTCTGTAGGTTTGAAGCTTGGCATCCTTTACCTTCTCATTACCCTCATAATTGTTAATGAGTTTGTCCCACATTTCTTTGGCAGTTCCTAGATGCATAAATTTTACGAATTCTGCTTCTACAAGCCCACTCAAGATAACATTCATAGCTGTTATCACTGAAATTTCGTCCGCACAGGGCGACAAAGAACTCCGCATCGTCAGCACAGAAAAACAGTCATTCATGGCACAAGGATTAACTCCACAGCACATAAAAAGGGCCAAAACTATACAAAGTTGGCTAAAAAGATTGAAAAGCGCATCGCGCCCATGGAAAACAAGCGCATGCGCACCTTATCTTCGTACATCAGGCGCATATGCGCGGCTGTGAGGTGCAAAAACCACGCGCCTGCCAAACGACGCATTTATGAAGCTGGTCGGCCTCCCAACCACTATTGGATCGGCTCCCAAGTCGATTTGACATCAAATCCGAGCTCAATCTACGGGGGGAGGCTGGTCAAAGACCTAAGGGTGCCCTAAAGAGCCCCTTTTCACATTCAAAAGGGGTTACACAATAGCTCAAAGCTTGGCTATAAAAAGCCATGGATGACCATCATTTCTTCAAGGAATTCATTGTAGAGTTATGCTGTTGAGATTATCAGAGACCCATTCTTTGGTAATTCACACAATCAACACCATTTC